>JAKSZP010008972.1:0-11535 GCA_022478985.1 Massospora cicadina
GAGGACTTCCGCTGTTTGCTGTAGGGGACCATGTTTTATTCCATGATAAGCACGGATTTGGGGGGAAAAATAAGCTCTTCAACATCTGGGCCAGGCCGTTTGAGATAACTGAGAAGACCGGCATGGATGTCTACTTTATTAAGGAACCTGCAGGGGGTCATACTATCAACTGAGTTCATATGAAGTTCCTTCAAGCTTATAAATAGTAAGAGCCTATCATTTCAGTCAAAGGGGGTAATGTCAGGAAGTTGATATGACTGGATAATATGCTACCAATACCAGCGGATTGGAGGGGGAATCATAGATGAGTTTGAGGATTGTTGGGAAAGGTAAACAAATAATAATTGATAGAAATGTCAACCATTCAGTGAATCAAGGGTAAGTATGCTGAGATTTGATATAAATGAGAGCTTCTAGAAAAGGGAAGACGATATAAAAGACTACCAAGCTGAGTATGCATCCAGCTTGGGGAACCAAGATATAAAGAGTCAAATGGTGAATTGAAGAAGAGGTCTTTTTCCATGATAGGTTGTTGCAGATAAGTCTGCAATTTGTAAAAATAATAAAGGTCAAAATAAGGGGTGATAGCTTAGTATATAGTTTATCAAGTTTTAGTAGAATTGGCGATCCTCATATAGTCTGATTTGGTTGCTCAGTGGATAATACCCTGTGCAAACCAACTTGAAGGAATCAAGACTCTACGCCGAGAATTAACAGAGGGTTGGGGGGAATTTAAGGTTAGTTTTGGAATAGCTATAATGCATTCCAAATTAAGAAATATGATAAACTCTACTATCAGATTGTGAAGAATGTGAGTTACTTTTTGGGAAAATGATAATTGGGGTTTTGGGGCAGAATGTACCCATTTGGTAAGGTTTTGATGTACTTCAACCAATCACCACTAGAGAAATTACTTTAACAATGAATGACCTCTGCCATGCCTATAAAAGGGGTGGTCCCCACATAGGTGCTGTGAAGGACTTGGTGATGGTTGGGTAGTACCTTATGCTGGTTTCCCCAAAAGTCCATAATGTGGGTGGAGTAATCCAACCATTTGATTTTTCATTCTTACCTGAGTGGGTTTTATAATGGTGTTACCCTGATTACAGGGTTCCACCGTGAATTGACCAGGGTCTTTTGGCTGATATCCCTGACATTATCGTTAAAATCACTTTTGATGGTATCAGAGAATCGCAAATGGCCAACATTTCCCCTTTTCAACTGAATTTGACCTAAATTATATTTTTAGCTGCAAGGGCAAATGTCTGACACTCATAAATAAGCTATCAGATCTTATCAGCGATATTGATGGTTTGAAGGTAGAACAGAATATGTTTTTGCAGAGAAAAGTGTACTAAAAGTGGCCTGAAATTTTAGGGTATCAGGTTAAATCAGCTGTACTTAAATTTGTAAAGCTTTAACCCATTAAGCAATGCTTCTCTCACCTTTGGTGGAGAGGATCTTTTATTATTACTTTTTTATTTAACTGAGGCAAGCCGACCAGGGGACAGGCATTACTGATGTATGTGTAGAAATGGGAGAAGAGTGAATAATAGCGATGATCAGAGAGGATTGGGCACCCCGGGGTACACAGGTTACCCCTGTTGCCAGCTGGAACCGCCAGGTATGGGGGGATTGGTGCGCTACTATGAGGGGGTTGCCCCCACTATGGAGCCGATGTGAAGGAAGGGGTCCATGTGAAGAAATTAAAGTGAAAATCATGACTTTATGAGTCTCTACTGCCTTGGCTTCATATACCCATAGAGTCAGGCCTGGAAGTGCTCCAGTAAATGGACATGTAACTTATTGATAACCCCATGGATGGTAGGGACCGTGCCCTTGAACGCATCCAAGGCAATAGTGTGGATTGTCCACATTGCAATGGGTATCAATAGGGAGCGAAGGGTAGACAGGAGTGGGGTCACAAGCCAGAGCGCAAAGAGGCTCCTTGAGATAGAGAAATCTTGGTCGCTTGGATCTTGAGAAGGCGCGTGACTTCACGCCATATGGCTCTGGATGGGGGGCAGGTTTCTAAGCGGTGGTGTGGGGAGACCTCTCCTCCACATACCGCGCAGGTTGCATGGAGGGAGTGGGTGCGGTCCGCCATTCTATAGGTCCGTCTTAGGCAGTGACAGGCGCTGGCTCTTACCCTCAGCTGGAGGAGTGGATGGTGCGTCATCCTCCATATTGCCTTTTGTGTGGCTAGGTCATAGGGGATGTCCAAAGTATCTAGGTGTCAATTCTGGAAATGGTTGGGGTTGTGGCAAGTATGTCTTTGTGAGGTGGTCTTCTGGCTTTCGTATCATGAAGTGGGGTCTGGATCGTCCCCTTCCCTGCACAGATCAAGTGGTAGCAATGGTCCATTCCATGTGGCGGATGGTTTGGAGGAGGCATTTAAAGTGAGGGGGGCTCTGTGCAGGACCGTTGCGCTAGCGCAGTTAGCGAGGTACATTAGTAAGCTGGAAGGATGGTGTGGGTTAGGTATTTTAAGTGCCTGCGCGAAATTGGCCCTTGCTGCCCTGGACCAGTGCTGTTGTGGGGGGTCTGGGGTTAGCACTTTCTATCTATCAAGGTGCCCGGGATGCAGTTGGCATGGTTCTCAAAATCTATCAGTCCCATGCATCTGCTGGAGCATGGGCCATATAGCATTATCACCTGGATGGGTGGGCAGGATCCAGGCCACAGCCAGCCCTGGATGAGTGCACAGATTGACGCTATAAAGGTGGGCGAGAAGGTGATTATATTTGCGGGGAACCACAGCATCAGGAGGATGAACGAGTTGGCAACTTCCACTCGCTTCGTTAGCCCAGGTGATCTACCCTAGAGTGAGGCAATTCTGTTGGATATACGTTGCAGCAGGTTATTTTCAATCATCTCATTTGCATATCCCCCTGTTTCCAGCCATATACCAAGGTGGCGGACAGAGGTGGTGGTAAGGGATAATGCAAAGGGTAGGACGAGTGAGTTTTTGCATCTTGGGTTGTGTGTAGTGGGGGATGTGGTCCAGTTTGTGATGTACTTGCCAAGGAGGATTATTTTGGTTTTCCATTTATTAAGCGATGCATTGCTCACGATGGAGTATTCCTCTAAGGTGCGTTCCAACTGTCAGGCTTCTTTGCTGTCAACTATACCTGTCACACAGTCATCCACAAAGGCTAGTATCCTGACTGGGGGCTGGCTCTGTGCAGTTATGCCCCTGAGGCATGAGTTGGCTACGCGGAGGAGTGGGTCAAAGCTGAAGTTGTAGAGTAGTGGGCTGAGGGGGTCCCCTTGATTGAGCCCTCTGTGTGGGGCGATCCTGTTGGTCAGGAAGTCAGGGCCACATACAGCCATAGATGCGGATTCTGTGAGGAGCATCGCCCAGTTGATGAACCTGGGTGGGAGGTTGAAGGCGTGTAAACACTCTTTTAAGTATGACCAGCTAATGCGGTCATATGCCCTCTCCTGGTTGAGGAATAACAGATCTCCCATCGCTTTGGATTGGCATACATTGGCGATGGAGTGTATGTTAGACCAGATGGAGCGCCCTGGTGTAAAACCAATTTGGCTGGGTGATAGGGCTTTGGAGGCTAGCGCGCCCAGTCTGGTAGCTAGAATTTTTGTAAGTAGGTTTGTGTCAGAGTTTGAGAGTGCTATCAGGCTCCAGTTGGCCAGGTCCAGTCTGTTGCCCTTTTTAAATAGGGTAATGACATAGGAGTCCTGGCCTCCAGGCAGGAGACGGGTCTCCAGCAAGCACTGGTTCATAGACGCTAGGAGGAGGGGGACGATTTGTTTAAAGTATGTTTTGTAAAATTTGTAGGGTATCCCATCAGGGCCTGGGCATTTCCTACGCGGTGCACCACAGACTGTATTCCAGAGCTCCTCCTGCGTTATCAGGTTTAGGAGACTATAGTCTGGCGGTGCACTCTGTATTCTGGAAGAGTGTATTTTTTATTTTTTGGGGGTTGGATGGGGTATTGTGGTAAAGTTCAGTGTAGTAGCGGTAAATTTCCACTTTGACCTCTGTTGGGTCTGTTGCCACAGTTCCGTCAGCTTTGCAGATCTGTGTGCACTGGGGCAGATTGCCTCAGGAGTGGTATTGGTGGAAGAAAAACGCTGAACAGGTTTCGCCTTCTTTTATATGCTTACCTTTCCATGATAATTTGATTCTGTGTTGGTGTTCATGGATGATGGCATTTAGGTAGGCAGAAATTTCTTGCTTTATTTTTCGCCCAAAGTTTGGGCTGTATTTGGACTTTGGGGTATCGAGTTCTAGGTGGTCAAGTTTCACCAGGGTGCGTCTGATTGTGGCAGTATCCGTGGTGTATTTGTGCAATGCGAGATGGCAAGTTTTGTTTATTAGTTTGGATTTAAATTTTTCTCAAGTTTTGATGGGATCCAATGAAAATGGGGTTGTAAATTTTCGTTTGAAGCTTCATACTCGACCCAGTTAGAAATTTTGGGGACTAATATATTCTCCAGGTATAGCTTCCTCAAGGGAGATGTCCAAGTTTGAGTCCTGGTTGGCATGGCTTCGCCAAAACTAAACAATGGTTGGAGAAATTGATTTTTTAGTAGCAAAGTTAGTAATAAGTGAGTGGGAGGATTTTGGAGCGAGGATGTGGTAGATGTGGCTTATCAAGATGAGCATTCCCTCATGTATGCTGGGGCAGGTCATGTGGGGAAGGAGTGGAGACCTGGGGGGAGGGTATCATATAAGCTAAGGGATGCCTTCATCACGTGGAACTTAACATGTCCCAGTGGGTATCCCCTGGGGTTGGGCCATTGGTCCATAATGGGGTTGTCCCAACAGTTAAAGTCGCCCATCAGGATGGTATCTGGTGGGAGGTTGAGCATTGGGATGGATTCAAGGAATTATTTCCTCTCAGATAAGGTGCATGGTGTGTAGATATGAGCTATCAATAATGTGGCCTCTTGGTATGCAATCCTTGCAGTTAGGATGTGGCCATCTAAATGTGAGAAGGATTTGCCAATATTTAATTTTTTGTTATTATTACAGTGACCACCCTAGTCTTTCTTTCCACTTGGTGTAACTTTCCAAGACAAATTACATGAAATTAAAAAAACCAAATCATAGTCACCCATAGTAGTTTCACTCCAATGTCCTCAGATTCTCCGCTGGCTGCTCCAGCGTGGGGCAGCAGTGAAACTCCCCCATCCATTTTCCATCCGTCAGGAAAATGCACTAGGACTGGTTCACCCAGTCATTCCAAACCCATGGGCTGATTCATTCCGCCCAAGGACCTGGGCGCCCACCTTGCTCATACCCAAGCGGTACCATGCTGCCCCCTAGTGCTCCCCCAGAGCAACATGCACTATGGCCCAAGGGTCAAATATGGGAAACTATTCCCATACCATGACCAAGCCATTATCAAAATGGCACAGGTGGTGACGATACCCGCCGGATTTATTGATTTATGCCCCTACAAGGGGTATTTTGACCTCAGCTTCACCTGCAAAGCTGATGCTGCCACTGCAGCAACTGTGCCTCTAGTATTCCAGGGCACCCCTCTCCCCACAACTCAGACTTGGCTCCCAGCGGACACCACTTTGGTGGTCCAGTTTGCTGGCCTGACCACCCACCTCCCCCCTGAAGTGCTCGCCCAGAAGCTGATGGCCATTTGGCAGCCTATGGCTCCAACCCCATCTTACAATTTGTGGTCCCAAATGGGGCCACACGACTTGCTGGGCCTCAGGCATATGCCATGATAAGCCCTGAATTTAGCAAAATTGTGACAGCAATTCTGCTGCACACCGTTATTCCCTCAGCGCCTGACCATCCATTTTGGGACCGCGTCAAGAGTGGGCGGACAATCTGTTCACCATGTTTTGAGTTAGACCACTCGAAATGCAAGTGCCCCTACTCAACCACTTCAGATGGATTGGATGATTTATCCGCCAACCTCTAATCCAATGCCCACCCTGTACAATTTCAGGTATGGGGCACAATTCTACCTCCTCCACCCCCAAAGCCTGTTGCTGCAGCTACACCTGCAGCCACCAATAAGCCTCCTCCCCACCCAATGCCATAAATAATTCATCCAATCAAACATCAGATTGGATCCCAGTTCAATCCCATGCTTCCACAAATGAATCGAACAAACCTCAACCATAAGCTGATCCCCAATCCAATTCAACTAAAACCCATGGGAATTATTGGATGAAATTGACGAATAAGGTAAAGCCATTGAGGAACTATCGCTGCAAGTTGAGCAGCTCTGTAACGCAGAATGGGATTTAAAATTTCCGCCTCAGAAATATGTCCCACAACCTATCGCCAAACCATTCTACAGCGACCACCAGCTTGCAGTATAAGCAGCCGCCACACCAGATTGCCATCTGCTCCACAAAGCTGCCGCCAAATCTGTGGCTGCGCTCACAGGAGATATTCACCTCCTGGTATCCCCAAAGATCTTACTATACAAAGTAAGATCAATATGAAAACTTTACACAAAAACGTCACTGAAGCCATCCAGAACATGGTAACAGTAGCATGGAATCCAAAGCAAAATAACCCAAACCAACATTGCCACGTTTGTTAAACTCCAAGCTGCCCACATCAAAGCTGAAGACGCTTTGGACAAATACATTGTTGGCATTATGATGGCTGGCAACTATTAGGAAATTCCAGTCATCAAGGATATTGAACCCCATACCGCTGATGCCCCCACATCCTTACTATCTGCCTTAACATGCACCCTACTCTGGGATGAGATGGATGCAGCCAAAGATGAGCCCCCTGATCCCCCCTCCCCATCCACCATGGAGGGATAGTAATATTCGCTGCCCATCTGGTTGAATATTTTGTTAGGTATGATTTAATTGATCCATCCATTTTGGGCGTTTTGTTTGAATCGTAATTTATTATTATTATGATTTTTAGTTTTAATTCAGTAATGTCCATCCCCTGGTCAGCTTACCTCAGTTAAATAAAAATTACAGTGACCACCCCACATTGAGATGTCTATATTGTCTGGGAAGGTGAGACCCTGGCCACCCAGGACCCCTCTTCCCCCTGTAGACACTGGGTCTCTTGGATGGCAAAGATGTCTACAGGGGGTTTGTGCAGGAAGTCCAGCTTTTTAGCTCAGGATGCTTGAGCCATAGCTCCTACGATGTTTAGCATCCCTATTGACACTGAGGTGCCCACGGCGCCTCAGGAGTGGTTGGGAAGGCCTTCTGGCCCTAGTTCCCCGCTCATTGCCTTGGAATTGCTTCATGTGATTAGGCCAGTCCACTCCAAGGCGTTTTCCAGCTCCTTACCTTGTGATGATTTTGTGTGGGTTTTGTTAGAATTGGGGATTGTATTAAGCTTTTCCACACGTGATTTTATTTGATTCAAATGGTGCGCTGATTAGTCTCTGATTCTTCGGGGTTTGATTTTTAAGCTCTGGGCCCTGTTGGCTCATCCATAGTGGAGTCAAATTTCCCTGGTAAGTTTATTAGATTGGGATCATGTGGTTATTATGTCAGCTTGTTGAGATTTTTTCTGCATGGGTTGTCTGATCTGACTGTTTGTCTTGGTTAATATCCTCCATAGTTGCTCTGGCTTGGGCATTCTGTTCTGATTGGCTGGTTTACCCAATTTCATCTCTGTCCATCTGGATTTGGTTTAAGTCAATGGAGGAGGTCACGAGTGATGCAGCCTTGGCTGCTGCCCACTTGTGGGCCTTCTGTACCCGTTTACATAATTTGGGTGAGATTGGATCTATGAGGACGTAGTGTCTGTCCTCTCCCCAGAGTAAATCGTAGTTGGCATCGACCATTTTTCCAAAGGTCTCCTCATCTTTGTCCATAGTGTCATCGCAAAAGTCCAGGGACAAGATGCCCTCCTTCACAGGGCATGTGTGTTCCTTGTGCCCCAGTGCAGTGCAATGGTTGCAGATGGGCGGTGCACATTCTGGTGTGACGCGGAAAGGGTTCAACACTCCCCATCTGAGAGGTGAAACACCATGCTGCATGGGATTTTGGTTAAGTCTGTGGCCACATTGGAGACTGGGTTGATTACAGCAATTGCCTTTCCTGTGCACTGGTTCAGCATCAGGTGGAATCGCTGTAATTCTAATTGTTTTATTTATCTGTGGCTCTGAAGGCTGAATTGGAGTTCTTCCTCAATTAGCTTATGGGGGATGTTGGTGAGAAGTGAGTCAAAAAAGACGAACAAAGTGTTTGCTTTGTTCCATCTGGTGCACATGGTGCACACAATTCGTTTACCCTCAGAGAGGGCAATTTTGACACAGACTTTTGCTGTGGCATCTGCATCTTCTTCGGGTTATGAAACCCCAAATTGATCCAGCCAAAGTGGATGGTGTGGGTGGTAACATATACCGCATGGGGAAAGAAGGAGGCCTGTGCCTCGCCTACCTTTTCCCACAGGGTTGGGGATTCTTCCCCTAAGAAAAGTCAGAGCCTGTGTTCCATTTTTGATAGGGGCTGTGAGTACTGCATTTTCATATATTGGTTCTGTTTTGTAATAAATTTACAAACATGGGAGGTGTTTGTGTTTGGGGGTTTTTGGTGGCGTTGGCTCCCGGTCCCCCTCCAGGGCGTTTTTTTGCCCTTGGGTGCACCGTTTTGGCTAATGCCCGATATGACTTTCGCCCAGTTTAGTTGGGTTTTATTGAATTCTCTTATCTCACTGGTGTGATTATCATTATTATCTTCTCAAATTGAATCTTAGTAACTGATGTTATCATTATGGAAAAGAAAAGCTGTTATTTTACCTTCTTTGTATCTAATTGTCAACGTTTTTACTGGTTACAGATTAGAGGTTCCCCTGCAGTGAGCACCAGGTTTGTCTTTTAGCAAGAAAAACCGAAAGTTTACCTAGACTGGGTGCCTAAAGCTGTAGGCTTAGTATTAGAAATGTTCTACAGGATGGTTTGGTTGTTCAACATGGCTAAAGAGATGCGATGTGTAGCATTTTCACTTCTTCAGGGTCCACTATCATGCATTATCCTGGGTTATAATAACTATTATTGTGACTATCTGAGAAAAATAGGGATAAATTCATCAAGGATCAAAAAATATCCTTTATTATCAAAAGCCTTTGATATATAGAATGAGTAGGGGCCTTGTGGTGAATGGGGCGCTCATGTCACCTTTCTTCAGGATTTTGCTTCTTATCTAATATGAGAATCATTTTTGTGACCTTTCTCTTGAATCAGCGTCAGAATTATTGACCTCCCATTGTAACAGGGCGTCCAGATGGTAACTTCTGGTAACAAGACAGAGCATTGACTTGCCAGAAAATGACATGCCATAGAAAGACTTGGCTTTCATTAAGGTACTCCAATACCATGATAGAATCCAGAGTCTGCAAGGCAACGCGTATTGATGATATGTGAAAAAACCACGCAGGGACAAGTGCAGAAAGTATTAATCTATGAACATTATCCCTGCTCTGACCAATAAGCCGATTGCAGGGAGTAATCCTGACCATGCTTTAAATATGGGGGCAAACTGCCTAGGTCACTAAGAAGGTATTGTTCCATTCTTTTTTGTTTTTCATTTGGGTAGTACTCCCAACTTAGTTGGATATGCACATGATAATGTGTAGCAACTATCTTCTTGTTAGGTTTTATCCCAGACATTTCTTCTGTAACACCTGCTGAACCTTCATTCTCATTTCTTTCATGATTGGGGCGAATTTGATTAAGTGACAGGTCAATCCGCGCTCCTTGGTTTACTTTGGGCTGTACTCCAGATACTTTTAAGTGCATACATGATACTGAGGGTTGCAATCACTTCATTGGATTAATCCCAATGTTGTCTTCCCTGAGGTGAGACTGATGAATCACTGTCTTCATTTCCTTCATAAATCAAATAGATTAAAATAAACGTTTGGTCATTTTGTTCAATTTGATATGCCTGGTAGTTATTTTGAAAGATGGGGGCATCTTAAAAAACTTTAAGGCATGACTACCAGGGTTTCTGCGCTGAGGAGGCCATGCTGAAAATAACCAATGTGACGGCCAGCATCATCACTGATAAATGAGTGTGACCCTCCATTGGTGGGGTAGTTCCTTGGGGATCGCTAAACTAGTTGAAAATTAACAAAAAGTATATTAATTTGGCGAAATTAAATGTTTATTAAGGTTAGCACAAAATAAAACAGAACTCTACCATCTGCAGATTACTGGTTTTAAAGTCAAAGGAAAGTGAGGGATAGAGACAGGGGCACATATCTTACAACTGGACGTGTAATTTTTTTAAAAATATCGGTTCTTTGTGCCATGGCTCAGCTTGCACATTGCAAGCGCCTCAATTTGCAGTTCCTGTTGGCAAAAACTTTGCTTACATTGAGTGTTCCAGCTCGTCAGCATATCTCGCAATTTTCCTAACTTTTTCCTTTCGCTCAAAGGAATCATTGGCAGATAAGTTTATGAATATGGTTCTTGCTAAGACTTTTGGTCTTGATCTGCCCAATTGTGCTCAGATTCTGTCACAGATTGTTGCAATTTTCATGACATGAACTTCAGATGAAAAGTATCTCCCAGCAAAGACCTCCCCTTTCGCTCTTTGACTTATCATAAAACCGAGATAAAGGCCTTGGCAGAAACCCATTGCTCGTCAAGGGTGTGCCCTGAGATCTCATAATTTTTTGAATGGATGGGCTCAGAACGTTCCCCTTCTTTGATTGAAAGGGTATTTTATCAATTCAATTTATGGGAGCAGCCAGGTTTTTACCACAACTCTTGACAATTCACAATTTTTTATTAGTTCTTGCCCAGTTGGAGGCGAGGGCTCATCCAATAACAATCCATTTGATTCAGGAAGACTTAAACCCCTTGGAGGAAAAAAACATTTTATTGCTAATCATGAGATAATTTGGGCCATTCTAGAGTACAAACGCTGACATCCCTGTCCAACTTAATGGCAGGAGATTTGGATATAACTATATCATCTCCTAGAAGGACAAGATCTACTCCCCCGTCAGAGGCCTTTCCAGAGCGTAATTTGTATGTGGTGTGGGAAGGTCAAGGGTTGTAATGATGGCGTCCTTGGGAAGGGAAGGTGATGAGCCTTAGTTTTGGCTTTGTGGACATCTGCAATCAACTCCTGACAGTTCATACAATCCTCATAAGAACCAACTACCTTTCTAAATTAGTAACAATTTCCATGATATCAAAAATTTTAAACTGTGCTTAACCTTCCATGATTTCATGATCTTTTCCAACCTAAGATCTGAGCCCCTCCACCATGATGGGCTATACATCCTTGGGCTCTGGTCCTTTGAAGGGGGATAATGAAGAGGCATGAAAGTAATTGTGTATTTTTTAGTATATTTTAAATAAACATGGAAGCATACATTACACAAGGAACAAAAAAAATGACTGTTCCATGAGATTTTTCAACTGTTTCTATGTATTTTGGCATTGGTGATACCAAATATAAAGTCAGTTTTCCTCTAAATGCTCTAGTTTTAATGAAATACAGCTGAGACAGAATCATCTTATCCCCACTTCATATCAAGCTTGGCTTAATGAAGCAATTCATAAAGGCTCTGAATACTGAAAATGAATGAAAATTTTT
>JAKSZP010008973.1:0-11494 GCA_022478985.1 Massospora cicadina
CTGAAGCCATCCAGAATGTAGTAACAGTAGCACGGAATCTGAAAGCAAAAATAACCTGAACCAACATTGCCACATGCATTAAATACCCAGATGCCTGCCTCAAAGCTGAAGACGCTTTGTGTAAATACATCGTTGGCATTATTATGGCTAACAACTATTTGGAAGTTCCAGTCATCACGGATATCAACCCCATATCGCTGATGCCCCCACACCCCTACTATCTGCGTTAACATGCACCCTACTCTAGAATGAGATGGATGCAGTTAAAGAAGAGCCCCCCAATCCCCCCTCCCCATCCACCATAGAGGGATAGCAGCATTTGCTACCCACCTGGTTGGATATTTGTCAGATATGATTCAATTTTCATTTGAATCTTTATTTTTTTATTATGATTTTAGTTTTAGTTTGGTAATTTCCATCCCCTGGTTGGCTTAACTCAGTTAAATAATATAAGCTTGCGCGTGTAGTCAATTATGACATCTTTTAGGTTTATCTGTAAGCCCAAACCTCAAAATTTGTTTTCTCATATATTATCCAAGATTCTATAATATGTGGAAAATCAGAATACAAATACTTATAAACTAGAATTATTTATTATCCTTAAGTATTGAGAATTTATGTATGAACATGACTGTTTTTTGCGCTTATGTTTGACCATTGCATTATACTTTAATTTAAATCCAAAGAAATAAATTTTACACTAGATGTTTGATTTGGCAGAACCTACTAGAGGTGATTTAATTCATAAGTATTTGCATAAAGAGGTTGAGGGCTATTATAAAAATTCTCTGACATTCAAAGAAACACTAATGACAACCATAATATATGTTTTTTAAAAAAGTAATTGATGCAGGTCGACCTTGGGATAAATACCACACCTAGTTTTTTTATAGCTAGTACAGGTTTCAAACATGTGTTGAACAAAACCTGCACTAGAGTGGATTGCTGGAATTACCCTGCCAGGCTAACCACCCTTTCACAATATATGTTTTTCGATTTATTCAAGGTATGCTGACCAGGGGATAGACAGTACCAATCACAACACTCAAAACGGCAAAACAAACTACTAACCAGGTGGGAAGCAGAAACTGCTTTACCCACCATGGCAGAGGGTGAGGAGGGGTCGGGGGTTGGTTTTCAGAAAGACCCACCTTGATCAAGGGGTGTTGGTTACAGTACCAGATCAGAGCAGAGAGCCAGGGCGTTGGGGCATCTGCATAGTGGGGGCTGAGGTCAGCGTAGTAGGAGTTTTCCACTTCTGCATCAAGATAATGATGGGAAAGTGTTTCAACAAAAGCTGCGAGGAGAACTTCAGCTTCTTTGCGGGCTTCAGGAAGTTGGGTGAAAAGGGAGATACTGTGGCAGGTGATTTTGGCTGAGGGGTTGAATGAAGCAAGCATTGCGACATTCATAACAGCAATTTCAGCATCATCAAATAGTTTTGAGATGTCACTGCAGGGAGATTCAGGGAAGTCGGGGGGAAGAAGATGGTGGGCAGGCCATGCTGGAGCTGAGCCACTGACTGGGCCACCGCGGTGCGTAGTTTTGGGCAATGAGGAGAGGCCACCGCAGCTAAGGAGAGCTGGTGGTCACTTTGGAAGGGGGCTGTATTGGGTAGAGGAGCGAAATGGCGAGGGGTAGGGGTTTCATCGAAGTTGGGAAGGAAAAATTCTGCCCGACCATAATTGCCATGGCAGAAAGGTTGACCTGTATGCTTACTAATGAGGATATTACCTGATTCGTCAGTTTCAGCCAATAGATCCCATGGATTTTGGTTCACTGGAATAGTGGCATTTAAATTTGAGTGGGTAGGATTGGGCGAATGGGCAGCTGCTTGGGTGTGAATGTTGGTCCAAGCATTGCTCTGATTGGCTGGCTTAGATTTAGGTGGGAGAGTGAGGATGGAGGTTTTGGGTGGGGCTGATTTTCCATGTGGGCCCACTGAACGAGATTGGAGGGTGGGAGGGGCAGCAAAGTGCCCCATACTGAACCTCCAGAGGGGGGCTCAGAAGTTGCATCAGCGGATTTGGCCTTAGGGCACGCTCTTTTTGCATGGTCGATGCCAAAGCAGAGGGAACAAATCTGCCTACCATTATCGACCTGAGCCCAAAAGAAATGATCTGGCGCTGCAGCCACACTAGCGCGGGGTGGGATTTGTTGGGCTATGGTAGGGTGGTGTGGTATGATGGTGGCTGTTGCACGAGGAGCAGCAAGGCGTTCTGCACCAGATGGAATGGCAGAGATAAGGTTGGGCTGAGTGCCATAAGCCATGAGCCCCGCGACCAACTGGTCATACAAAACCTGGGGTGGAAGGTGGGATGGGAGATTTGCAAAGGATACCACTAGCGTGGTGTCTGAAGGGAGGCGAGTATGGGTTGTGGGAATGGGGGTTTTTTTATAAATTAGAGGAGTTTGTGCTGCCGCTTCAGCATCCTCCTCAGATTGGAACCCAACGTCAAAGTAGCCCTTAAAAGGGCGGAAGTCTATAAAGCCAGCTGGCGCAAAGGCTGTAGTGGCTAGGTCAATAATTGCCTTATTGGCATATGGGAACAAACGCCCATAGTCCACTCTGAGGCAATAGCGGATAGCAGAGCGAGGGAGGGCGAGAGGATGGGGGCGAGAAGGGTGGACGCGCGCCAGGTGGAGCGCTAAGTCCCGTGGGGGGACAAAACGGTTGGAAGCAGTGGGTGGGCTGTTTGAACCTGTCCGAAACGCGCTTGCCTGCAGGGCGGAAAACGCTGGGTGGGGGTGCACTGCTACCCCACACTGGGGTGGCAGGCGGCAGAGCCAAGGACATCAAAGAATAGGTTTTTGGGCAGATGGCTGTAGATAAATAAACTTAAATTTAAAATCGCTCAAAAGTGACTTTGAGCGGAAAAGAGAGTTTTTTTCACAATATATGTTTTTCTTCACAAAAAAGCTTATTAGATATAAATATAGTAAATTTGTGCAGAATAAAGTGTATATCTTATTTTTATTTTAGATTCGCTACAAGAATCTAATTACAAAATTTTTTATATGGTTTAAATTTCATGTCAAAGCATCTATAAGGTAAAGTAGTTCAACTTGAATACTAATGCTCATTTGTTTTTCTCTATAGGGGAACTAGCATTAAAATAAAGAGCATAAATTTGCTAATATAGGTATATTTTTTAAATTGTGGTAAGCATGATATGGTTAACTAGAATCTTATATAAAAAAGCTATTTAGGTTTAATTATATTAGGCTATAGATATAAAGCTTAGCTCTATAATGATTTGAGTAGATCTTTTATAATGTAATATGAGGATGGCTTATCTTATAGGTTACCATCAATTAAAGCAACGTTTAAATCATATCTAAAATGTAGTTAGACTATATTAGCTAGTAGGGAGAAAGATGTATAGTATAATATATATTAAGTTCTAATAGTTTATCTTTATAAGAAACATGTGTTACTATAACAGTAAAAAATTTATATGGCTTAAATATTAGTTATAAAGTTATTTTTAAAATCTTTATTATAATAAATTAAAAGCTAGTTTCATATGATTATGAAAAGAAAATTTTATGTGGCTTTTAGTATGACATTAAATTAGGAAAGAACCAAACCAACTAACTTTAGTAAACATATAGCTATGCTTTATAATGTAAATCTTGTAGATAATGGTGAATTTACCACTATTAATTTTACATAAGATTTTAGATAACCATGTTTAGCATAAGTCTCTTAGAGTTAACCTAGTCTATAGTGTCTAATTCAGGTTATATATTTTGTAGTTCCTCTAGTAAGTAAACTGTTATGAAAGTTTCCTGTTAACGTCATCTCATATACTAAAGTCCTAAGTTAGCTACTTTACAGTTTCTTAGACATAAAAATTTTAAAGTGTGTGAGGTGAAAAATCAACATAGATATGATAACCAATCTAATAAAATTCTAAAGTTGATTCAAGCTTTATTATGATATGCAATTGTACTAAATGACAAAACCATTAATTTCATAGTACTTAGTTATTGATTTAATACTGTTTATCAAGAAAAATTATTAATTATTTATTAAAAAGGTAAGTTACTAATCTTTTATGGATATAAGTGATAAATTAAGTCTATAAAAAAATTGTTAAGTCTAGACCTGTAGACTTGGAAAACATAAGATATCAGATTAAAATTTAGTAAGTTCAGAATAATATCAGAATTGAAAATGGCTACAATGTATGAACAAAGGCATTAATAAAAAACAGATGAATTTTTATGCTAACAGCTAAGATGAACAAAAGAATAATTTATGCAATTAGTTCTAGGACATATCAATATAATTTATAAAAGATAAAATGGTTAAGTGATAAGTGATTGGCTTATAATGATTATATATAAGTAAGTATAAATTATATCCAGTGAAAAATGCATTATAGCAGGATAAGGTATACAATCTCTTTAACATAATCTGGTAAAGATCCAATATGATAAAAATTTATATTGATGGGTTATACTTTCATATTTTTCTGTTAGATTTACTTGGTATCTTCATAGAATTTCTCAAGGTGATTAAGCTTAGAAATACATTGAGATATTTGTAATTCCAAAGCAAATTAATTCTAATTTTTATATTATTTAATTAATTTTTTAAACTTTTCTTTCTCATTGCAATCACTTTTGCAACCTATTCAATTCAATTATGAATCTAGTTTGATAATCTCACAGAGTAGATTAGTCTGCGCCCATGTCAGGGAGCAGTTGGACAAGTAAGGTAAGAGGAGCAGGTGGAAGGCCCGCGGCCTCCAATGTTCAAATATGCCCCAGAGAAACCGGCGGAATAGAAAAATTTTAAAAAACTGGCGGTCACTATTTCCCCAGAAATACTTGCATGGCAAGCACGATGCAATCAGTACATCAACACGCCGCACTCCCAGCCACTTTTTTTGGTGGAATATGGAGTCTATGTGTTTCTGGACATCCAACAAATGGCTCTATGGGAAAAATTTTGTGAAGATGTGCACACCTTTTTCCTGACCACGGTGTACGTTGCACCTCACTCCATGTCACACGGTTGGCTGGACCTAGGTTTCAAAAACAAAGAGGCAGCTGATGAGGCTGCTGTGGTGCGTGTAGTGGTTGACCTCCCCAAAGGGCAACGGGTCATCAAAACCAAATGCACCAGATGGATGAAATCAGACCAAATTTTCCTCATGTTTGACTTATTGCCTACTATGGTAAAATGTGCCATTTTGGAACAACACCTGAAAGATGGTCTCGCCATATATGGCGAAATACAATCTTTCAAAATGCAATGCTTCATGCTGATGCCACACCTGTGCACCAGCAAAGCCATCGCAGTTCTGACCCCAACTGAGGAGATCATAAAGGACCTAACCTAGATCCTGCACTCCACTTTTATTGATATTGCAGGGCATACCACCCACCCATTCCAGGTGACCGTGGACAGCGCGCCCCCCATTTGCACCCACTGTGATGCGTTCGGCCATAAGGCAAATGCATGCCCCACTAAGGAGGGCGTCACATTCCAAGAGCACCCTCGGTGGCCATGGCCAGTGGAGAGGCGCACTACAAACCAACTGTAAGCACCAAAGAGGCTTTCCTGTGGGGAGCACAAGGCTGTTACCTACTGGTAAAGCCCATCTCCCCACAAGAGTGGAAGAAGGCCAAGCAGGCCTGCAGGGTTGCAGCCAAGGAAGTGGCCAAAGCCACCACCGCTATCTCACACTCCTAACGCCAGGAGGATATTAAAACCTTCGCGGTGGAAGAAACTCAGAGATCCATCAACCAATCAGATTGGGAATCCCATGCCGATTGGGCCACTCAATCTAAGGATCTGATGGAGGGCTCAATCTCACCAAATCATTGCACTCAAGCTCCAGTTGAAACTGACTTGGGGCCCATCCCAACTTGAAAAAAAAATTTGACCTGCTCAACGGTGAACTGAACTCATCTGCACCACAAAAAAGTCATCCAACGTCGGGGAAACAAAAAGCACAGGCTAAATCCAATGCAACTCTTTCTGCAAAAATTAACAAAAATCCGATAGCATTGCTGCTAACACCCACACTGCTATGAAGGCCCATGGGGATCTAGAGGAGGCTAGTGGGCCTGGGTGCCCACCCCCTCGCACCTAAGGTGTGATGGGGGAAACCTTCACTTTAGGGATGCTGAATATCGCCAGATTCAAGGCCTCCCCATCCCAGGCTAGGAAACTGAGTTTTTTACAACAAATTTACCTGTGGATATCCTGGCCATCCAGGAGTCCCACTGTCCACGAGGTTCTGAGGAGGCTTGGAAATCCATGCTCCTACCATACCTATCCTTTTGGTCAGAGCACTGTGGGGTGCTAGTTTGAGAAACAATCTCTTCAAATTTTTATCATCAGAAACATTCCTAAATGGCTGAGTTCTCATTGTCACTTTTTCGTAGGCTGACATAGCGCACGCAATTGTCAAAATCTATGCCCCAAATGGTGCACATGAGTGTTGGGAATTTTTCTCATTGGTCAAATCCCTCCTGCTACCCCCAGACCCTTTCATAGTCGGCGACATGAACTGTTGGCTAAATACACCAATGGACCAGTGCCTTCCTCCTCCCATGCCCCCAGGGTCACGTATAACTGCGCATTCTAAAGGCCACCCTCAGGTTAATGGATGCGCTGCTGCGACATGCCCCGCTGCTCAAAAACATGATGCGCCCCCACGTCCACAATGGCCAATTAAGGTCCATGACCTGCATTGACCTTATCCTAACGCCAAAAAATTCCAACCCCATATCTCCCACTTCAAAACAACAAAAATGGAATTCTCTGACCACTGACTGGTCTTGATAACCTACCACCTACCCACCACAGTGGCCAGGGACCCACATTGGTGCAAGCTCCGCCCCCCCCAAACTCGCGTCACCAGGATTTTCCACTTGGGTGGAAGAAGCAACTTTGGCAAAAGAGTTTGTAACACCATTTTGCACAGACCCCATCTCCACATGGGCAACCTATAAAGAGGATACCATCTGCCACTCTTGCCACCTCTCCTCCAGATGCTCCTGAGCCACATCGGCGGTCATTTTACACGCTCTGGCAGAATTGGCACACCTGGAGTCCAATATCCCCGCTACAGGATACAGCCCTGCATGGGGCTGGAAGTGGGCAGAAGCAGCCGCCCACCTCAACGCGCTTGAAAGGCAGCACAAACATTGGGTTTGTGTTCAATACAGGGCCAAACGCATCACAAAGGGTGACAAGTGCACCACATTTTTTAAAAAAAATTTACAACATGCCAGAGCGTAGCCTGCACGCAGATGTGAAGATCAGATGATTCCATCGTGGGTACGCCAGCCAAAGTGGCAATTGAAACATAGAAGTATTACTCCAAGTTATACTGATCCAATTTAATTCAGCCAGCCGAAGTGGCAGGATTTCTTGAATGAGCCCACATCTGCACCATTTCTCAATACCCGGAAATAATGAATTTAATTACTCCAAATGAATTATGGACAGCCATCCGCAGTGCACCTAACCAGAAATGCACAGGCCCAGATGGCATCCCAAAGGAATTCTACAAAAAATACTTCAAATATATATCCCCACTGCTGCTCACTTTACTTACCCAGAGCCTGTTGGATATGCGCCTCCTACCAGGAGGACATGAGGCCTTTAGTGTCACACTTTTCTAGAAAGGGGATAAGCTAGACTTAGCCAACTGGCGCCCCATTATCTTTAACCAACACGGATACAAAAATTTTAACAAAAATTATGGCTAACCGTTTAGGGATTATAGCATCTGCCACCATTTCCCCAGAGAAATTCAGCTTCATACCCATAAGGTCAATTTGGGATAAAGTGCACTCTGTGGCTAATGCATGTCAGTCCACAGCCTCTGGGGCACTTGTATTCTTGGACCAACAGAAGGCCTATGATAGAGTAAACTGGGAATACCTCAGGGCCTGCCTCCATAAATTCCGCCTACCCCCTCACTTCATCAACTGGGTGATGCTGCTCACGGAATCTGCAACAATGGCAGTATGCGGACCTGGCTTCCTAATGGAAGTAGTCCGCCCTCAAAGGGGTTTGCGACAAGGGGCCCCCAGCCCACTCTTATATAACTTCAGCCTTGACCCATTAATGCTTAATGTGAATGCCCAACTCACTGGGGTCCATAAGTCAGGCCAAGCCCCAGTCAAGATAATGGCGTTCGCAGATGATTGTGTGGTTGGGGTGTCTAATAATCAAGATGCACACGCGCTTGAAGCTCTCATCCAAAGTATTCCTGGGTAAGTAACGCGGCACTGAATGCTTCTAAAATCGAAATCATCCTCCTTGGTCAGTCTCAGAACTGCTGGGCCCCAGCAATTAGTTCCCAACCCAGCCCATCTGCTCGCCCACGTCCTCGCCCTACCAGCTCAACACACACCGCCCCACTGGTGCTCCCCTTCGTGCCACGCCCTACCATAGGACTGGTACGCCATCTGGGCGTGTGGATGGAGGCAGGAGGATACGCGTCAGCAGTAATGGAGAGCCATAATCTGGTCAACGTGATGAAGCAAATCGCCTCTCTCAGAGCCCACCCTACTTCCCTTACTGGCAGGGTTGTTTTAGCCAACTCTATGCTCCTCTCCAAAGTCTGGTTTGGAGCCCACGCCATCCCCTTCTCCCCAAGCTTCTTCAAATCCTTGTATGCCCTGCTGCAAGGATGGCTTTGGTCAGGCCGCCCTCCACCAGTACGGCTAGAGGTCATGTTTGGCCCTCATCATCATGGTGGTATGGGTCTGCTCGACTTTAGAGCCCATGCTGCCAAGATCTTGGGTACCTGGATAGCGGCCATCACCGCCCCTACGCTCCCCTCCCAACACTGGTCCCGCGCGGCCCGCTCCAACTTCTCCTGAGCCTTGGGCCTCAACAACCCATCGAACCCCCACTCCCTGATGAATTATCTGGCTTCCCACCCATCGGCCACAGGCCCTCACGGGACTAAAACCCACTACAAACGAATCCTCCTCTCCATGCGGAGCGCTGAGTGGAGAATTTGTATTAGCGGACACACAGCCCAGAGAGGCCGCCCCTCTCCTCAGTTCACACAAGAGGCACAGGGGCTACCCATCCAAGATGGCGTGATCCCCACACGGCCCCATGTCCTGTCCAGGGTGGACTACCTGGACATGATGGACATCCCTTAAACCATTGAGACCCAAAAAACTATCTGGAAATACGTAAACCATCCTCTGTTGCACCTCAAATCCGCTCCCATGTGTGGCGCTGCCTGAGGCGGGTGTATCGTACAGCTGAGCGCTCTAACGCTTTACACTCATCCTGTGTCATGTGTGGCCAGTACGGAACGCTGTTCCACCGCCTGGAGAAGTGCCCTACCTCTAAAGTGATATGGCGCGAAGTCCAACGTCTGCTAGGCCAGGATCAAACACATCCCTTCAGTCTGTCAAGAGATATGTTTGCTTCATCAATGGCCTCCCCCCTCCCACCCTCCCTTCATGCTCTGGTGGTTGCAATCGCCATGTGGACTATCCACACGATTGTCTTAGATGCCATCGCAGGCTCCACCCCCACCCTCCCAGAAGCTGTCCACAGATTCCAGTCTCATTTAGTGGACCACTTTCAAGCATGGATGTTTGGATACCTCCCAACATGTTGCAGGCAGCTGGTCTCCTCCTGGTTCCCAGTCTGGTTCATCAAATCAGACCCCTTCCTCCACACGTGTTCAATTGTGGCTACGGCCCCTTCACACGTTCCCTCCCCCTCCCCATAAGTGGCGTTCCCGCTGGCAACAAGAGATAACATCGCTTCTCTGGGGTGGCTTCCCTGGTACTAAGTTTTGTCTCTTCGGAGTCATATTTGGAAGTGTCCATCCCATGGTCAGCCTTCCCCGCAATACTTTTAGATTTAAATAATTTTTTTCAGGGTTGTTATCCTGGAAGTGTGTTTCCTGCTTCCACCCTAGTGCAGGTTTTGTTCAATTCAAATTTGAACCTGTACTGGCTAGAATAAAATAATTTCTGGTATATTTATCCTAAGGTCTACCCACTTCAAATATTTTTAGTAATTTTTCTAATAAATTGACCAATACTATTCTTGTTACCTATTGATTGAAAGAAGATACTTTGATGACTACTATACTTATTTTTACCTTTGAGATGTACGCAGTCAACACACTTTAAAAAACATTCAGGAAGTATATATTGATTTTTAAATTGAACATTGAGACATTGTTAATTCTAGTAACTAAGCATTTAAATACAGTTTGTTTTGTATTTGTCAAATCAGGTTATTGGACATGATGAAAAGCTATTGTACATTCAACTCCCATAACAGAATTGACACCTGTTAATTTTTAGTGTATAGTCTTAATTCCGCCGAGTCAGTTTGCACAGGGTATTAGCCACTGGGCAACCAAATCAGATGATATGAAGATCGCTGATTCTTTTTAATAAAACTAATAACTTTTCACATGGAGCTATCACCCCTTATTTAAACCTTTATTATTGTACTAATATGCAGACCTTTCTGCAACAACCTACTTTTTTGAATGAACCCCCATCAATTCACTCTGTAACTTTTTATATCTCAATTCCCCAGGCCGGATGCATCCTCAGCTTGGTGTCTTCTATTCATTTATCCCTTTTTGATTCAAAACTCTCATTTGTCCTAATCTTAGTGTAACTGTAAGTCTCGAAAACATCCTTTGGCTCTCAATCAGGTCATCTTCCCATTCCCAAATAAAAAACACTGAAGAGGATGGCGATACCTCTCATCACTCAGGGAAATCTTGCTCACATAGTAGATGAGTGATGGGTGACAGCTTGTACACTTCAGATCCCACCCCAATACCCACACTCACCTCAGCAGAACTGTTGTGGGGAATTAGTGAAATCTGTGCTGAGATTACAAATTGAAATTGGTTGGATCTAATTTGGGTGGCAATCTGGCTGATGGCCAAAATTCGAATGGCCGTAAAAGCATGAAGAATGAGATATCAGCCAGATCGCCCAAAGGTTCCAATTCAATCACTAAACCAGTAGAACAAATATTGGGCGCCATCAACGAGGGTTTGAAGCCCCCTGATAGTAATTCAGGTGTTGTGCTCAATGTGCTGCTGTTGAGTAAACAAGTGGTTAAATGACCAAGTGCGGGTGGGTTGGCCATCCTGAACCTGTTCCCAACCAAATGGACCCATCCCTATATGGGATGGCCTTGGGGGATTCCCGTCGCTTGTTGGGCCAAATGCTGTCATACTAACTGTCAGAAATGTAGTTGAGCCCTGGTTCATATGTTTGAGGTCGAACTGACAGAGACTCAGCCCACCACCAAATTTTGTGATGTCAGTTCCCAAAGAATAAACCCGCCCATTCCTGAACAATTTGCCGGTTAGGTCAAATTTGTGGGACCTGACCCCATCCTGTCACTACCCAATCAACCACTATTTAATCAGTTGCATGGCACTGAGAAAATTGTTGGTCAATTTTCTTACTTTCCTTTCCAAACAAAATTTTACCACAAAACCAAATTTTT
>JAKSZP010008974.1:0-11450 GCA_022478985.1 Massospora cicadina
AAATTCTGCCCCCATCCACATCCTCTGGTGCAGCTTTGGAGCCACATTCAGAGAATTCTGAATGGGGCATTTTGCTGCCCCCACCCACCCAACATTCTTGTTTGATGGGTCAGAGTGGAAAATTGACCCCATTAAATCAACCACCCACATTAGCCTACCCAATTCTACTCCCACCAATCAGATTCAGGCTTGGACTGAGATTTTCTCTCAAGCAACCTATTCACCCACTACTACCCACCCAAATTCTAACACCACTATTCTCATGAACCAGAATCCCTGGGACCAGCTGGTCGAGATTGATGAATCAGGTAACGTTATCATGAGTGAGCAAACTGGTCAACCTCTCAGCCAGTTTGATTATGGTCAGGCTAAATTTTTCCTTTCTGATTTTGACAATACCCCACCCCACAACGTTTCACGCCTAAACCCAATAATGCCCCCCTACCAAAGTGACCACCAGCTCACCTTAACTGTGGTGGCCTCTCCCCAGTGCCTGAACCTATGCAAAGCAGTGGCCAAAGCAGTGGCTAAATACCAACTAGGGATTCCCGCATTCTAATTCCCCCAATTTACCCAAATCTCCCTGCAGCAATATCTCAAAATTAATTGATGATGCCAAAGATGCTGTCATGAATGTTGCTAAACTAGCAGATTTTATGCCCATCTGCTAAAATCACCCGCCAGAGTTCTCAATTTTGCCCAACTCCCTGAATCCTACATTCAAGATGAACTTCACATAGTGAAATTTGTAGAAGTGGTCTACCATGCTAATCTTGATGAGGAATTTAAGAACTCATACTACGCCACCATCCACCCACACTACACTGATGCCCCCAATGCCCTGGTTCTCTGCTTTAGTCTGTCTCTCCAACCAACATGACATAGTCATGGTGAACTCATCTGTAGACAACCCGCCCAGCCCCCCTCACCATCAGTCATGGTAGGTTATCATTTTCCGCTCCCCACCTGGTTTGTTGTTTTTGTTTTGTCTTCCCAGTCATTCTTTTGAGCATGTTATTTTATTTTGTTTTTGAGTTTTTGTACTGTCCGTCCCCTGGTTGGCAAACCTCAAATAAATCAAACAAATCACTTTTAATAAAATATTGGACTTTTAATTGTCCAACAATTATCACTGAGATGGAAAAATGTAGGAATTTGCTTAAACCTCATCCTACTCATAGTTTTAGGGAATATTGGTGTTTCAACCAAAGGGTCTGTTGACCAGTAATCTCTTCAATGTAAAAAATTAGTTTGTATCATCATTATCAATAACCCAAGAGACTTCTTTATACTTCTCATTGTAACTTTCATCCATGGTTGAGTTTTAGCAAAATTTTTATGAGATTGTTTCATTTGAAAGTTGTATAAATTTGGTTTGAGAAGAACTAAATGAATAAGTCATTATCGAAAAAAATAATTTGCTATTTTACTTATACTCAGTGCATCACTAAATTCTACAGTTACACCCAAAATGTTTTAATAATTCTCCAAGGAAGGTGTAATGTCATTTTTATCCAATATCTTTTATTTATTTGAGGCAAGCCGACCAGGGGATGGACATTACTGAAATAGAGAAAGAAAGTATTGACATGAAACCTGAGCAGGGTCAACTCTGTCATAGAAAGTTTTTTTCACCTCCAGATTGGGACTCAGATTTTTCTGGTTACATCTTGGGTAAGGTTTTCGTGTTATTATACCTACTAACCGCCAATAGCTTCCTTCAGCTGGCACCCCAATCGATGTGAAAATGTTTTTATCCAATATCAAAAAACACTTTCACTATCAGATTCTATAACAAAATTTTTCTAGTTTGTTCATATAATATCTGATTCATTACTTTTCTAAATCACTACAACTTATTTTTAAAAACTCGGACTATCAGCTAAAGTATCTACATATAATCTATTGTTACTTTCTTTACCGTTATGTTCCATCAAGTTTTGAAATCTTTTAATCTTTAAAATTGTGATAAAAACCCAAATTCAAGAAAAGTGTTTTCTTTATTATAAAGTGGACATGACTAAACATGATGTGCAAAGTTTTTCAGTATTCAATATTGCAATTGCTTCATAAATTGAGATAGATAATGCAAGTGCAATGATGAGTTAAAATGGCATTAGTCAACAACATTTGTTCATGAAATGACGAGTTAACTTATCACCAGTCAACGCTTGTTAATTAAAGCAAAAAACCTGTTGACCAGTTGATGGTCATTTTTAAGTAGTTTTTTGTGTTTATATCAGATTGTGTAATGGACATCAAAGATCTGTTATATAATTAATTTGAAATTTATTGCTCCCTAGAGGTTCTTTAACTTGACACTATTTCTTACCTTATATAATAAAGTTCCATATATAATGATTATTTTAGTTGGGGAATTGGTATATGACTTTGTTTGTCTGGACAATTTGATTGTGGCAAATGTTAGCAAATTATGATCCAACTGCTCTAATTAGTTACTATGCAGCTAGTTGGATGGATTAGGTAGTTTATTGCAAGGTTCCAATTTCTAGACAATGTCACAGTAGTTGGCTGGAAATGGGATTGTCAGAAAATCACTTTTCCAGTGACAGTGGGCTCTGATGATTGGCAGGCCAACTAGTATGAAGACTGGTTACTCCTTGCCATTTTGCCTTAGTCTCAGGGCTAGAAGAGCTAGCTGACCCCTTGGCGTGTCACCTGCACCATTCAGGGGTCCCCCAGCCTAACCCCCAACCAGAAAAAATAAATTATATGCTTATATCAAAAAGGTAGATTAGGCAAAGGGTGATATTATTGAAAGAGAAGCACTAGGTTTTTATACTATTTACAAAAGGGCTACTTTGCACACCGCTGACCTATTAGCTCATTGCTGGACCTTACAGCCAACCGTTCTTCTCAGCCTTTCACTGCGCTACTCTCTTCCGTGGCATCAATCCTTTTTCCCCATCCTCCCCAATGTCTAAATTAGTTTTGGCCTCATCCTCAGCCTTCAGTTTCTGGGAACTATATAAGTATATATATTTAAATATTTATAAAACTTTGATTTGACTTTTGAATATATTATAATGTGCTGGACCCAATTCTTGCTCACTTAACTTATAATATCTTGGCACCTTGCCAACATCACATTTTGACTTGCACTAGTCAATTGTTTAGAAATCATCTTGATTAAGTGATAGTTATTTAATATATATGAGATGCCAGAAAAACCTCAGCTGCCTTGAATTCATAATTGTCAGGTTCTGCCAACATTAAGTAATTATTTTAAGTGGATCATCCTCAGTTATCAGCAGCCAGTGATCTATAACTCAAAAAAGGCCATCAATTGGCTCCAATTGTCCTAACTTCCAAACTTGGCGAAATACTTGGATTTGGATTGACCCAAATTGGGGAGCAACTACCTAACAATCACACAATAACCATAAAATTTAGTCAAAAAGCTATTCCGCTAGGACTGACCTATTTCAATTTATATCCATATCAAATCATTGGAGGATCCATCTGGTTAATTTTCCGACAGGTATCATCAAAACCAAGTTGTTTATGTTGGTGAGAAAGCAAAATAAGTTTGGCCAATATAATGCATGAATTAGTGCAGCATTAAAAATTTTGAGAAGTCTTACTTAGGCAGACTAATAATAATAAACTTTTATTAGCTTGATCCCAGATATGGTCTGGCACTGAGGCGATGAACGCACAAGGAAAAATAGTGCTGAGTTATGGCGGAATAATATGAGATGGAGGTAGCTCTAATCTAGTACTAAAAAAGAAGTAGCTCTAGTTTTGGCATGACATACTAAAACTTAAGGGAATGTAATGCTAAGAACGAGTCAGTGTTGTCAGTTGAAGCCAAAATATTATTTCTTCAGAGGGTTTAGGTTATTAAATGAGATAAGCGATTTTTAGATTTATACACGTGCTTCATCAGGTAAAATACTATAAGAAGTAGATTAAAAGAATTTTTATAGATTGATGAAATTTTGTTCACTGGGACAGCGTTTTTTACCAACTTTAAGTAAGGAGAAGTTTATCAATTCAACCTGTATGTTTTTTCTTTTTCTTTTTTTTCTATGTTTGTTTGTGCATAACTCTGAAAATAGCGTACCAAGTTTGATGATCATCTTCTTTAAAAAAATGAGGATGCTCAAACTAATTCCCATTTTACTTTTGTAAGTATTGGTTAAGTTTCTGCCCATTAATTTAGTAAATATATCAAAATGGGCTCAGAAGCGATGGATACTTGTAGACTGATACACCTCTGGACAAGCTTAATTCTGGCATTGGTGAAGAAATAGCTTTGAATCAACTTTTATTTATTTATACAAAATATAACCACCACTAGCATAACTGGCTCTTTTTTCTCTCTCAAAAACATCACTTTATTTATCAAAAAGTCAATGAAACAAGTATTGAGAGAGCATCCAACTGCCAGTGCACACTGCAACTATAGAGCAGGGATCCACGGCCAACCACCTAAGCGTAGGGAAGTCAATCCGCCCATCTGTGCGCAGAACATAAAAATGGACGACTTGCATGCGCCAATATCAAATAATAATAAAAAGAATGACGCTAAGATAGACATATTATCTGATGAACTTCCCGCTGGCCTAGGCCCCAACACAACTAACAATGGGGAAGGGCTGAACAGCCTGTGTATGTCAAATGACGATTTGGCGACATGAATGATGACAAAATGAGTGAACGCGTCAAAGGACCATGGTGCCCTTGCAACTAGCGTAGATAACGGGGCCAACTCCCCAGGATTGGTGGCTGCCGCAAATTAGACAACAGGAGATACCCTTGGGGAGCAAGGCTTAACGCCGAGAACAGCAGTATCAGTAATATTACCCACCAAACCTCAACCAGTAGAGGGGATTGGGGCCTCGCAGGGTAAGAAAAGTTTTGTGGAAAAAATAAAAAACCTAGATGAAGCATTGGTTTGATCCAAAAACTGACTCATATTCAATTGATGAAAATCAGCAGCTCAAATCAACAGAGCAACGACATAAAAAGTTTGCTACTGATACAGAGAAACTTACCAAATCCACTTGGAGTATTTGAGTAAAAAAGCAGTTGGGTACCAGTTCCAACAAGGCCCAGTCAGGGGGGAGAACGGTACCCAACCAAAATTGATCTGGTGACCTGAGCAAATTTTTGGGCATGATCCCTGATACACCATTGGGCACAATCCCCAAATAATTCATGTCAGCAGGGGGGTCTAGATCAACCAAGAATCAACGTCTGATCCTGAATGGATCATCAGGAACAAATCCTGACAATTTTAAGCTGTTAGAAGGGATTATATTAGCACAAAGCCACTTGCTGAACCAATATGAACCATCAGGGACCAACACCAACGGGGGTGAAGCTATGTCAGGGACTGAATCTGAGGGATCAGACACTCAAGAAAATTTTGCAAAAAAACTAAAAGTACTACCAGAAGGTGCCAAAACCCTGAAAGCGGTTAAGTCAGCGTCCAGGGCCCTGGTGAAATACCCCAATTCATTCAGACATGTTGGCGTGTTGAGGTGTGTCTGCCTGCAAAGTCAAACAATGAGAGGCCTTCCAGTTCCTGTATTCTACAGCGACTCAGTGGGTCTCTAAAAATGTATCAAGCCAGCCATTGTGGCTATTTGGCGAGACCACAAGTTTTCCACCAGAGCGGCCAAATGATGGCTCATTATCCAAATCTAAATCAACTTGGCAGTACTATTCAAAGCGTCACAAGTTTGGACCAAAGATTCCCTGAAATGGATGAAAATCCCTGTGGAGAACAAGGTGATTGAAGCCGCAATCTGCAAAAATTTAAAACTGGCAGATCTGAAGGCCTGGATGGATGCCAGAATCAACCTCTAGATGTGATGGATTATAACAAGACAGGCATTACAGCACGATATGCCCAAGCCACTGGGAGCTCAGGCCTCAACCCAACAGAACTAGCTGAAGATGCGAAACAATTCCCAAACGCCTCAACTGCCCTCAAATGGGACCAACACACCATTCCAGTAGACACGGTATTGGTATGGTATAATACCACATTCTCCCCAGAGGAGGCACTACCATGGATCACAGCTGGGTTCAAGGCCACCGAGGCCCTACACTGGTCATACACCCAAATCCCACCAGCCACTGCATCAGACCTGATGAAAGTGGGCTTGACAAAGGAAAAGGCACTGGAGTGGGGACCTTTCTGGGATTGGTCTCTGGAAGAGGCCATCAACTGGTCTGCCAACGGATTCACACCAATGGAAATGAAATACTGGCTCTGAGTGGGGGCCAGTATGGACCTAGTGCACAAATGGGCAGAGCTGGGAGTAACTGAACTGATTCATGAAACCCTTAGAGGATGACCCTTCCCAATTTGAAAAGTGGAAACTCTGGTGCTATTTTGCAACAATCGATGAAGCTGCAGATTGGGATGCAGCGGGGTTCACCCCTGAATCAGCCCAACCATGGATGTAACATGATATATCACCACAGATGACAACGGCGATGAAAGGGATCACAACCTCAGACTTGGGCCAAAGGTGGCTCAAAGCAGGGATCTGCATTAAAACCATCCAGGATTGAAAGCAATCCTTCCCAAAAATGATGCTAGCGGCCCAATATGCTGCAGAAGGTTTCACCCCCTCCAAAGTGTTCCAATGGAGTGAGGCTGGAGTTCTGGCAGCCATGGCATGAGTATTTACAAACGGGGGCTGGAATAGTGTCACAGTAAGAAAGTGGTGCCAGTGTAGCTCAGTTACGCTGGAGGTCCTTAAAAAATACCTCCACCCAACGTGCATCCCGGAATCTTTCTTCAAGTGGTAATGACTGGGGTTCTCACCAACGGATGCCCTTGAGTGGCAAAGCCTTGATATTGGAGTGCAAATGGCTAAAAATATCAGCCGCTGCGGTATCAGCATTCATTGGATCAAAGCGTTCCTTAACTGGGGGTTCAGCCTCAATTGATCAGTAAGCTGAGATTTTGAAAAGGGAAGACCCCCTCTGAATTATCCAAACCAAGAATGAAAACTAAATCCTACAGTGAAGCAGCAGCGCATACCAATAACAACACCTGGAACAGAGCAGGGAGCCACAATAATACATACATCAGTTGATCAGCAGGGGATTTACAGACCACCAGGCACCAAAATCGTACCTAAAGAATGCTATCTGAATCCACCGGCAGCTAGTGAAGGAGGAGGAATGGTCAAACTTGATAATGTCAATTTAACAGGAACTTACCAAAGTCCTTACTGGAGGGGACTTCAATCACCACTGGGTACCCAAATGAGGATATATACATTTAGCAATTTCAGGCAAATTGGACTGCAAGAAACTTCTCGAAATTGGCTTCAAATACAAGAGGATCTATCTTAAAATGCAGCTGACCAGATATGCCAACCAAACCGCAAGGTGGGTAATCTTCCATAATCTCCCTACCAATCATAAATGGGATGGGTGCACAAAGTGATCTGGACCAGATTATTGTACTATGGGAAGTATGAGATGTTTGGCAAGCTGGCAGTGATTACATTGCAAAGTGCCTCCACCCCCGGACAGTGGAAGCGCTTTACAAACTGGCACCCTGGATGAAGCCAAACAAAATAGCCCTACTCCAATTCATCTGCCTGCCTGGTCTCAACAGGGTAGTATATGTTGAACAGGAAAATGCCAAACAAGTGTGCCAGTTCTATTACCAGACTGACCACACAATGGCCCAATGCCATCACCATAAAGGTAAAACTACTTAAGAGTACAAATATAACCCCATCAGGGGGATTACCAAGGCTGGTACCAAGACTTTCCTCCGCCCAAAAGCCAGAGAATGGATCCTGTGCAACCTAATGTAGGTAGAGGACATGAAATGCCAACAACAAAAATTGGACCTGCCACATAGGGAAGCATGGGAATGAGAAGTGGCCAAGTGACCCAAAGCAGATGATGAGCATTTTTAAATCCAAACCCTGAATCATACATAATGGATAAGGGAACAGACCCTGTACCAGCAGAGCAACGTCCAACTTGAGTGGAATTGATGGTCCGCAAGGAGGAAAGATGGCAGAAGGCAAACCAAAAAAAGTCCCCCAAGAAAGGACGGACACAGGAAACCAATAAATTGAAATCAAAGCCTGACAAGCCAAAATTAAATACTATATATGAATGTGAAGTCATCAGCAAACAAACCCAAGGTGACCGGTGAAAAATCAGCAGATGCGACGAAATTGGCAAGGTCAGATGGACAATCACCAACTAGAATATTGAGTTCTGCTGCTAAATTGAATGAAGGGTGAGAATCTGAACAATGGATGAGGGGGAATCCGCCGCTCCGCCAGCAGGGGATAAGGGGAACTCAGACCAGATCATAAAACCATCCCCATTATCCATTGATATGGAGATGAGGATGGTGACCAAATTTCCAGTACACAAAATGCCCGGGTATCTAATCCCAGTTCCAATCAACTGACCCTGAAAAACTGAATTATATACCCCTCCAACCATTGACGCCATCATCATCTACCAACCAGACCTCAATACGTGACTTGATACATAACCCAGACAATGGTAAACCTCATACCCATGGGTCAGGCAGCTGGAAATGAGGCTAGCGACCACAAATGCTCATGGGATGGTGAGCATACAAATGAGGAGTAAGATGCACCATTTAAAGACAGAAAATAATATTGAATTAAATTTTATATCAGAAACGCAAACTGGTAACCAAAAGGAAATGGTGCTGAGCTCAAACTGAAATGCAAAAAACCACCTGTTGTCCCACCAATTAGGCTACCAATCCCTCTGGACAGACTATGTGGTGATTGTCGCAATGGATAAGAAAATAGACCTGGAATTTGTGGAGGAAACTCACGCAAGAAGGATCTTGATAGTGACAGCTACAATCAGAGAAACTGGCAAGAGCATATGAGTGGTAGCAATCTACGCCCCACCAAAGCTCCCCAAAAACTGTATTTTTTGAGAATTCTTAGCAGAAGTGCCATCTGAAGCGATGACCATAATAGCAGGAGACCTATACTATTGGGGACAAATGTAAGCCAGGATACATTCCTTTAAGAGAACATCCCAACAGAAAAGCTGACGAGATGCTGGATTACCTAGTCAAATTGGGAATGTGCCTAACGATTGACAAATAGGATGATGACCTGGCCAACTTAATGTGATGGTCATATGACGCCGCTGGATCCCCACTGCCAGGATCATGGTTAGACTACATCCTAGTGTCATTGGATCTCAAGCTGATGACGTCCAACAGTAAGGTTAGCATAGATGCAAAAGTGACCACATGGCCATCTGCATGGATATTGTTCTTGATGAACCCCCGAGGAACCACAAATGGCAACTGGCACCAGCTATGCTGAGGGATGGGGAATGGCGCCGAAAGATTGATGCTGGACTGAATTGACTGGTAGTGTATCTGGACAGCCACATAGAGTTGAATGCTAGAACTATGGACTCAGATCAAAGCAAAACTGAAGCATGATAACATGAATTTTGAAAAAGTGACCTCCCACAAGCGAACTACCACTGCAAAGCAGCTGAAGTATAAATTAGAAAGGCTGAGGGTCACCCAGCGGGACAGCAAGGACTGGTGGAGCAATTACTGAACAACACACAAAAAGTATTGGGCCATAATGATGAAGCAAGACTCAGAGAGATGGACCAATGCAACTTACCAATATCAGAGCCTAGTGGAGACGATAACCAAAGAGGGCCTGAAGCACCTAAAGGAAACTTGAACCAAGGCTAGGGTACAGGAAGTTGAGACAGCGTAAGGGGGAGTATCAACAGACCCTGAAACAATCAAGCATGAGGTTGAGAAATTCTACGGTAATCTTTTATGAAAACGAGAAATGAGCAAATTGGTGACAAAAACCCTTATTGTCCTGGCCAAGCTGGCACTGGGGGGCTGTACGCTGAAAGATGTCGCCAAACTATCCACTGAAATCACTATTGATGAAGTTGGAGGGCGCTAAAGGAATTGCCAAGAATGAAAGCACCAGGCCACAACAATATGTGTGCAGAATTATACAGCGTATTCCATGACTGCATCGCGCTGGAGCTCAAAGCCCTCTTTAACCACTGTTTACAAAATGGCCAGCAAATTCTGGGAGGCCAAGAGGCCTGAATTGTAATTTTGTACAAAAAGGGCCTCTGATGCCAACTTCAGAATGGCGCCTGATTGCACTATCAAATGCCTATTATAAACTGCTCACACATACTATCTAATCAGCTTATGGCAACGACACCACGCACACTCCATAATGCCCAGAACAGCTTTGTCAAAGGCCATAGTAAAAGGGACAGCATTGGTTCAGTCCAGAGCATACTACAGGATGTGAGGGGTATCAAACAGAGGTACCTTATGTTCCCCAACATGGAAAAGGCATACAATGGAGTAGTGTGGTCATTCCTAGATGAGGCACTAAAGGCAGTCAGTATCCCTGACACTTTTTGAGCATGGATAATGACGCTGTACTTGGGCCTATTAACAAAGGTGATTGTCAAAAATGGCATAACTAATGAAATCCCTTTTGGGCAGGGTCTTCAACAAGCAGACCCTATGTCACTGATACTCTTTAATTTTGCAGCCAACATTCTGCTGGCGGCAGCGGACGCGAAACTCTGGGGCCTAGTCCACCCTAATCAAATGCCACTAAAGATGTAGCATAAGCTGATGATATGGTAGTAGGCATAAGCTCACCGACTGACCTCCAGGGCACTGAGGAACTAATAAACCTCTACCAGCTAGCTTCAAACGCAAAAATCACCTTGGAAAAAACCTCAGTGATGAGGATTGACAACTCAAACTTCAGCTCACCAACTGACACAACGCCAATCATGAAATCCCAGACAATCCTATACCTTAGGATACTATTCAATAATAAGGGACCAGCGGTACTGGAGACCAAATGGGAGTATTATCAAGCTTATCAATCCAAATGGCATGCTGGAAGAGCGCCAGACTATGCCTCAAGGAGAAGCAGCAAGTAATAAACGTTTTCATCTTCTCAAAGTTGTGGTATGTCACTCATGTGCTGCCAATGAGCTCGACTTAGAGAAGAAAATCAGGACAATGCTCTAACCTTCCTGTGGTTCAAAGCAAAGGTGGCACCAATACCGCTGGAAGCCCTGTTGAAACCAAAAAATGAAGGAGACATGGGCCTCCTGGACTTTAAATCTCAAGCTTAGTGTAAAAACTGCAGGGTTTTTACTGGTGCACAGGTTTGCTTAACTATTGGCTCTTGGAATAAACACAAATTTGCTAATTGTATGAGGACAATTAGCATAGTCGAGTTCAGATAATTGGGTAGCTTTGGCTCTGGCCAATATAAAGGGTTAAGTGACTTCGGCCTCACTCTGGCAATCTATAAGATTTAAGTGACTTCAGCCTCACTCTGGCGTTGACACTTAGACAGGAAGACTTCTTCACAACTTCACTTTTGAAGTAAACAATCAATAATTAAAAA
>JAKSZP010008975.1:0-11411 GCA_022478985.1 Massospora cicadina
CAGCGTTGCTGTTGGGTAGTACTATCATAAAAAGTTTCCCCTTGAAAGCAGGAAGGATGGCGAGGGGAGGCGTTAATGGTGGTCGCAGCATTACATATTTGATCCACTGTTCCTTTAGAGGTGGACCAAACCTCGTGATGAGCAGAAATTGAATCCAAACCTAATCTAAGGATTGCCTGAAAAATATCTTTAGGGAGATCCAGTGCGGGAGCCTGTTTGCAGAAGGTAGAGATCAAAGAAGTCAAGCTGGGGGCTTCGGCCATAGTAGAAAGTAATTGGAATAAATGGTCTGAGTGCGACACAGGGGGTTTCAAAGCAACCAATATGATGGCAACCAGCGAGGTGGATCCCCCGCTTGTGAAGAAGGACGCAGAAGGCCTAATACCCACTGATGGGCATCCCCCTCTACTGCGTCCAACAAAGTGACCCCTTGTTGAGCATGGGATAACGCAGCGGCATTGTTAAGGGCAATCAAAGAATGCATTTGCACCTCAGTGAGGGCTTCAAGAACCTGGTTCACATTTTTTGGGAAGTAACACATGAAGTTCCTTCCTGAATATTAGGTGGGGGAAATAGTATTAATCCATGAGGCTCTGCAGGCCTGAAGAAGTTTCTCCAAGGTGAAGCAGATACTACTCACAAAATTGGCAATTGACCAAATGAGCAACAAAAAGCAGACTACTGATTGCACGTTCATTTGGTAAAGGGTAACCACTGTGGCGCCCACCTTGAAGAGCAGGGAGGAAGTGGTAGGAAAAATGGTTGGTCAATTATGTCATGGAAAGAGCAGAAGAAGTTTGGACTGGCATGCCAATTAGGATGTGTGAGCACCCAAAAAGCAAGCCAGAATGCCAGAGGCATTGCTGCACATATGACAATGTATGGAGCTGCTAATTGGGAAACATTAATCATTGGTGTAGGGCAATTGTGAATAGTAATCTGAAAACGAACCAAATGGAGACAAACCCAGACACTGGGGGTCTTGCTACAGGGGGTTGCACTACTGGGATAGTCTCTACAGGATTACCGGTAGGTGGGTTAAATACAAATGAAGAGACAAGAGAGTAGATCCTTGCTTGGAAATGGTGAATGTAAGGCCACAAGATTCCAGTATATTGATGGCATATAGTCAAAATAAGGGGGTTGAATTGCCAGAAGTACCTGGCTCGCTGTGTCCAGCTGATGATGTGGGTGTCATAGTAATCATCAAAACTGGTAGAGCCCATCCAGTATAGGGACCAACAACACACCAGAGTAATGCTATCGGGACTTTGGCCAGAAGGATAACAATAAAGTAAAAATTGATAGTTTTTAGTGGCAGAAATCTATTGAAATGAAAATGAAAAAGATTGATTAACAATTTTTTCAGTATGATGCAACTGATTAAATAGTGGTCATTGATGCAGGAATAAGCAGGGATCAGGTCCCTCAATTTTGACCTAACTGGCGAATTTTTTGGGGAAGGGGGCAACTAAGCTCAATGGGAACTGACATTGAAAGATTTGGCGGCAGGCTGAGTTGCTATTGGTTTGACCTTGAACGCCTGAACCAAGGCTTAAGTGTGTTTCCAGTGGTTGGCGTGATGGCATCTGGCCCAATGAGCAACGGTAATTCCCCAGGGCCACCCCACTTATGGGAAGTCATAATTGGTTGAAAACGGGTTCAAGATGCTAAACCCACCCATGACCAGTTGCCAGGCCATTCATTTTGTCACAAGAATTGAATTGGCCAAAACTCCTGATTTTCCAGATGAAGTCTTCAAACTATCATTGATGGTTTACAATGATACTACCTGCACGTCAGGGATCATCCCTGATGATTTCAATAGGGGGCTAGCTTTGACAATCGCCCTGCTGGCCAAATCAAAACTGTCAGCAATTTTGGCCGATAATTCAATGTTTATCCCTTTATGACTATGCAGATTCTGATTGTCAGGATTGATTTATATCAGTTTTTGACTAATTAACTTAGGTTCAGTGATCTTGACACTGATTTTCCTGATCTGGAAGACAAGTTTGGTTGAGGTGAGCATTGGCACCTGAGGAGGAATCCAAAGATGGAGAGCTGTTACCCAGCGCTCGTCTACCATGTGGGTGAGGTCATCCTGGGTAATGAGTGGTACAGCCACCCTCTTCAGACCCTTTTTACTTGGAAATGGGAAGATTTCCCAATCCATGCACAGGGGATGTTCCCTGGGACTTACAACTGGATAAGTCTGCTTATCATTTTATAGTGATAAATTGAGGGTCTGAGGTTTTCTCTTATGGCACTTCTGTTCCCAGAATTATCTTGGTCTGCTAATACCCACTATTAGACTCTGGGTGACCTCAATTGCTTTGTTTAAGGGTAGCGTGATGGGGTGGTGTCTGATCAAATCTTCAAAGTGACCTTGTAACCCTTGTCTGAAATAAATCGCTCCCATTTCTGTCTAATCCTTCCCTCTGAAAGTTCTCCAAGAGCTTATGAGTATATTACTCAATGGTTTGACCTTTCTGTAGAAGGTTCATTAAGAAATTTGTGAATGTAATCTGTTACCAGTTGAAGCCGTTGCAGCTAACTGACCTTTGAGTGCTCCATAACCTTTACACAAGTTCTCATTCTTTTCTAAGGTCGTTATAAACCAACCCAGAGCATCACCAGTGAGTTGTGAGCCCACTGCCATAAAGTTGCATGTTATCTGAATAGGAATCAGGATAAGCTTTGATATACGCCCCCAACAACATAAGACCTTCTTTTACTTCAGCTAAAGTTAATTTCTTAGTAAGGGGACTGTAGGGTAAGTCATAGGTGTATAGTTGACAACACACACTGTTTGCATATGACTGGGTCCTACAGCTTCTTTATAAGTTGTTTCATATTGCTTTACTGGTGAAACCATCCACACCAGTAATTGATAACTTTTCATCAACAAAACAAACATTAAATCTTCTAATACTAAAAACTACGATGTATATTTATTATAAATCCTGGAGATCAAATTGTTAGGAATTTGTGTATTACTGACCTGGTTGGGGGTAGCCAACCATAAGCTAGCATAAACAAGGGTCTAATCCATTAGGACAAGGACACTAGAAGTGTTCAGGTATAGGTCTGGTGGGTAAACTGGTATGGGAGTTGCCTAAAGATATGGGTTTAAAGGGGAAAGTTGGAAGGGAGTTTCTTGTAGGCTAGGATGGTAGAACGGTATTGATAACAACTTAGTGAATATTGTTAATAGTGTTTAAATTATAAACAATATTTTTATTGACTGCAAAGAGTAACCAAATGAATGCCTGGTTCGATATACCATCCAACTCTTGGACTTAACTAAGCTTAATTGAATTTAGAACAGTGCACTAAAAAGTTCTCTGGAGCTTATGGGATTGCAACTTGCATGTGATTTGAGAGGCAGTGGGAATCGTCTCAATCTCATTGTAAATTCGTTTTAGTGCGTTAGATTGACTCAATATTTTTGCAATTGAAGTAATCTAAATGATTAAATGTACATTTTCATTACAATCATTCATTTTATTTGAAATTTTCGATCTAACTTCATCACATATCCTATGGATCTGACTGATGATATCTGTAATCTCAGGAATAAAACTAATGTCAGGATTTACCCTGACCCTGGGCATAGGCATTGTCATTGGTCTGGTGTGTTGTTGGGTTAAACGCGGACTTGTAGGGGTTGGTACGCCTATAAATGCAAAACAGCAAAGTTGAGCCACTCTTCATACTGGCTGGCCTGATACACTAGTGGAGCCCACTGTTTGGAAAAGCGATTTTTTGGCAGAGCCTTCATCAGCTCATTTTGGGATTTAAGGCTCAGGGCAATTTGGTAGGTTCTGCTACAATAGTATTTTATGGGGTAAATTGCAATTTATCTGTCAAGCAATCCTTGTTCAATCTATCATGAATCCCATCAAGCCCAACATTTGCCCTAAAAAATACCAAATAGGTACACTTTAATTAACCTATTATTTTTTTAGCTGCTAATTCCCAATTTAGATCTTCAGTGGTATGAGTGAAAGTAGTTATTTTTAAATTTATATTGTTGTCTTAATTGATTTCAGATCCTCAGTTAAAGTTATGTACTCCTGACATATAAGAAAATAAAAATGGCTCGTGACTTGGTCCATGAGGCTGAATATGGGACAGCAAGAGATCAGGCTACTAAGGCGATCAAAGCATACTATGCCTTAAATCTCCAATTTTGTATGCCTTTGATTATGACCCCATGATCGTTTCAGAAAATAGTAATCATGAATTACTCATTGAAAAAACAGCTAACACGGTAATGAGATTGTATTATTCATCATGAAAGCTTTTTTATCAATTATTATATTGGATAACTTTGATATTTAATGTCTTAGTCAAAATTAAGGTGGCTCCAAAAACATCCCTTCCTTGTCAAATATATCACCTCCATCTGCCAACTGAAGTATCTAAAACTGAGGCCTAAAACTAAGTTGCCTCCCAAGGCTGTGGATGCTGAGAACGGGATACTTCCTTATATCCCCAATATTTTAGAATACCACCTAATTCTCAAGTTATTATGAATACATGATTTAGAGTCACATTTTCTAATCTAGTTTTAGAGCTATACAGACACCCTAGTCCTAAATTAAAGAGGCACTGACTTTCCCTGGAATTTTAGACCATGCATATGGAAAATCTTTTTCCATATTATTAGGAATATAACCAAATCATAATCTCCAGGTTCCTCAGCACATAGTCTTTGCATATAAAGAACTTTGTCAAATCAAAATATCACCGATGTAAGCAGTTTTAGCTCTCTACAAAATTAATTTTGTTTGATCCACAACAACAATAACCTTGGTTGAAAACAGATTGAGAAAAGCCTCACTCTCTATGAGCGCCAGTATTAGCAAGCCCTCCTTGAGGAATAAAAAAATATCTTCTTATTGGGACCGGGTGATTATGTAAGATGTCTGAGCAATTAGCCCATTAGAAACCAAGAATTATCCCTCATCTAAATCTTGAGCCTATTAAAAATTTAAATTCAAGAAAGCTCAAGTAGCTCTGGAATTAGTATAACTACTAGAGGCTGGGCTACTTGTACCATCTTGAAGCTTATGTGAATCTCCGTTGCTGTTAATTCATATAAATTATGGCAGACATTGAGATGTCATGGACTATCAAAGACTAATTTCCATCACTCAAAAGGATAGTCATCCCATCACCTCATATATATGATTCCTTATATCTAATATTTGGATCACAGTATTTTTGGCAATGGACCTCACCAGTGGTTAATGGCAGATTAATTTATTCCCTGAGGATCGAGAAAATATGTGCACTTATTCTAGTGAAAGGCTATTAGAGCCTACATGGATGCTTCAGTGGTTCTGAAACGCCTCTGTCATTTTCCAAAGAGCTGTGGACGGATTATTAGAGGATTTAAAGTACTCTTACATGTTGGTCTACCTTAACAATATAACAATTTTCTTGAAAACTTAACTGCTCACTTAGCACTCCTAAGTAAGGATTTTCCAGAAATTATAAAAACTTGTTCAAAGTTAGAAACCTTCAAGCGTTCCTTTTTCAAATCAAAAAGGAATTTTAAGAGACATAATATAAGTAAGAAAGGAATATCCCAAAGATGACAAAATTACAGCCATTTCCAATATGTCCCCACCCAAAACCCTTTTTGATGTACAAGTCTTTCTTGGAATGGTTTATATTATTGCCAATTTATTCCACACTCTTTTAAGATACATCAAAACCCTTAGTTTAATTGTTAAAGAAAGAGATTCCTTTCCAGAAGATAAAGAGCAGCAACAAACCTTTGACCAATTGCATGTAGCTCTTTCCCATTCCTCTTTACTCATAAATCTTAATTTTGACAAAATCATATTAACTTTTTACTGATGCTAGCAATATAGCTATAGGAGCTATATTTACCAGCAAAATGGAAATCATATAGATCATCCCATCACATATTATAGAAAAACTTTATCTAAAGCTCAACGCAACCGTAGTGTTACAAAATGTTTGTGTTTTTTTGGTACTAATGGCTAATAGGCATTTCAACCCCTGTTTATATGGGAACGCTTTAATATGATTACTGACCATACTTTGTTGCAATGGCTTCACCAGATGAAAGATTTGACAGGAGATTGGTCCAATGTGTTTTAAAACTACAAACTATGATTTCTCCATTGTCCATTGCCCAGGTGTTGGGAGTGACTTAATTTATGCTAGTTAGAATAGAGTATAAATGGTATATAAATTACAATATGCTCAAGGTAATTCCATTGACGTAGAAGCTGCAGTAATTACCCAAGAAATGTAAACAAAGGTGAGACACTAAAGGCTCAAATCCCTTCCAAATTAATTGATAAATATCTGGCTAGCTAATGATCATCCAAGCCTGCCAAGCCAATTATGATAAATAATGAACAGTGGAATTCTCTGAATTCTGCTGCATCAGTCCAGAATTCCTCATACCTCATGTGATCCTGACCCTTAACTAAATCTATAAAATTATTAAATTTGGTAATAAAGATTATTCTCGTTTTTGTTTACAACTTCACCTAATTTTTTACTAAAAATTTCAACTTCCTGTTAGCAGAAATTTGCCTGTACAAAAAAAAATTCTCTGTCAAGAAACTAGCTCTAGAGACAAAAGTCTACTAGTTGATTTTCCGGAGCTACATCAACTAATTCTGTAGCCTTCAAAGGGCTCAGAATTTAAAAATAAATAAAAAACTCAACGCTAGTGCTTTCTGCCAGGTCCCTTCTGTGGCTACCTGGTGATGACTTATCTTCACGTATATAAGCCCAGTACCCGCAGCCCTACAATAAATGGATGGAAAAATGCATTTGACTATTGAGCCATCTTCTGATGAAAACTACAAGTCTTGAGTTTTTGCTCTTGAACAAAAATTGTTGAGGAGGCTCAAGGAGTGTGGGTGAGTATTTAAGGGGATTTCCATGGAAAGGACTTAACGCTGATCTACTTACAGTCAAGTTGTTTCTCTGTCTGCCAAAGTGGCGAGCTTTCTGTAGAGATTGAAAATCTCCACTTGATCTATAGATACTGAAGCCTCACCTGACCATGTTACCACTTGCTACAATACCCTTCAGGAAGAATTTAATGACTTCTGCTGTCAGGTCAATAAAGCCATCCCCAAAACGACCTAGAAACCATGGAGTCAACTGAGACTGGCCAGTCTCTTCATCCAGCTATCCATGTTCTCCCCAAACCTATTAGATATTTCAAACCTACCTTTTAGAAGATTAAGTTCCTGGGACCAAACCTATCCAGTCTTATCTCTACATGTATGAAAGTGTGATAGTATATTCTAATAATCAACATAAGTGCCAGAACATACAACCTGTTTGATAGTAAGGTCCAGGAAATTAAAATGTTATACTTCAAAGAGTTTGCTACTTGGGTGGAGCTAAGGGATGCCCTTATCAAAGAATTTGGAAGTAATCTATCCCTATTTTATCACAACTGGCATTCATGCAGATCCATCCTACATTCAGAGAGTTTAAACATTGAGTTTTATGAGAGTTTCAATATGAAGGTCATGCCCTTGCATCCTATAACTGAGTTACCTTAATGACTGTCGTGATTTTACCCTTTCAAGGTTAAGTCTTATATGGGGGTAAACCTCAACACTTTTCTTATGGCCAAGTCTCAGAATATTAGGCTAAAGCCTAACAGGTTCAATAAAACCTCACCAAAGGGTCTAGAACCTTATAGGATGATATTCTATCCGCTTTGGGATGAAATCATTCCTATATGAATTTATCAGGTGCTTTGTAGCAACCTTAATATATATTACTTTATTTAGCACTATGATTGATTGAAATTACTTATTAGATATCAGAATATCAACTTTTGTTTTTATTAATTATCCTTGACCCTATAAAAGACTCCCCAAATATTTCAATAAAAACATTGGGTTGCTGGCAACCTATAATTTTTATATATTTATGTAATTTATAATATTTGATATCCACAGATGGGCCTTTGTGAACCCTGAAATGGCTAAACCATGTCTACTGGGCCTCAACATTATGCTACAAGTCTAGACCATATTTCAAGGATCCTAAGTCTGGACACCAAACCTAATCTTATATCTCTAATTGGATTTACCCAAATTAAGGCCACCCCATCATTTAATCCAATATATCTATATGATATATAAGGGAATTTGATTTCTCTGAATACAAATTTTAATATATTTGAACCCCTTCACACTATCCAGCTTTAAGACTTACCTGCCATTCTTATAGTTTAATTAAACATCAAGAGTGATGCTCACTACAGAGGGCATCTTCAAGCTGGAAGCAAGCAAAAATGTCTATCACATCCTGGAGGATTGTCGGTGCTACAATTCCTTGGACTGGCGCTGGGGTTTGCGGTGGCTCAAAGCTGGAAGAATCGGAAAAGAGCACCAAAGAGGAAACGGAAAAATGAGTTAGTTTACCAAATAATTTATTAAATTAAAATGCTTCAATAAGTATAGGGTGCATCAGGACTTGGTGCCTTCAGGATCTTTGGAGCCTCATCCAATCAGGATCTTTACTGATCTTCCAGAATGGACTCCTTGAGGGCGTCCTCAATAAATAGCATCGCTCACCTAACTGAAAGGGTGGAAAGGCCGCTCTACGTGACTCAGGAATAGGTGAGGATGATCCTGAAAGAGTTTTTTCTTGGTTAGGTTCAACGACCAATTTGGCACGGCCAGATTCAGAAGATGGGAATTTGATACGATTTTTATCTCAAATCCTGACAAGGCCCCCTTCAAGATCCTGTTGGAGGGGGGTGTACAACTGGAGGAACTGACCATGCACTCGGTTAACAACAGTCCCCTGATTGATGTTGGCAATGGAGTACTTAGACTTCACCTTGTGTATAACTTTGTAGGGTCCAAACAACAGTACGTTGAGCTTGTTCTGTCAGCCTCCAGGTTGATGATGATAAAAGAGAATGAGGTCAACTAGTTAAAATTCTAGTAAGGAGGGTCATCCGAGAATTGATTGGGATGTCTCTCTTCCAGTGGTGGTAACAATGCCTTGAGTGGCTTGGGTTTGAGCCGGACAATTTCATCAGCTAGAGCCCTCATATTTAAATCAGCATTCTCAGGAGTGGAGGCTTTGGGCAGGGGCTGGACACTACTGGGTAGCCGAGGGGCCCACCCATATAGGGCTTCATATGGGGATATTTTGATAACACAGTGATAGCTTACCCAGTAAGCATGCAAGGCGCTGGGCAAATAATGGTTCCAGCGGGCAGGATCTGAGGCGGCCAACTTCTGCAGGATGAAGACAAGAGTTCCACTAGCCCATTCTACTGCCCCATTAGTAGAAGGGTGGTAGGGAGCAGCGAAACTCTGGGTGGTTCCAAATAGCGAAGTTAATTCCTGTACTACCTGGGAGGTGAAGTTCAAACCACTGTCCGAGAGCAAGGTCTGGGGGCACCCGTGCTGGGTGAAAATGGAGCAAAAAAGGAATAGGGAGATAGCCTTAGCTGTGGCTGCAGGGACTGAGATCGCCTCGACCCACTTAGTTAGATGGTCTATGGCAAGAATAATATACTTGTGACCATGTAGACCAGTAGGGAGGGGACCCACTACGTTGATACTAATGACATTGAAAGGCTTGGTTGGCGCAACAATGGAGTGCTGATATTGAGGGTTGTCCCAGTCTTGGGATCGGCAGGTCATACAGGCTTCCAGAACCTCTTGGATGGTTTTGACCATTCAGTCCCAGTAGCAGCATGACTTCAGCCACTCATGGGTCTTCTTAACTGCACCATATCCCACAGTAATGTGGCCTTCCAGGATGATGTCAGTACGAGAGGAGGGTCAGATGTAGGGAAGCCACTTCTTGTTGACTTTCTTGTAGAGTAACCCATCTTTGATCTGGGTGTCTTGAGTCATCCAGTGGAGTTTGGCTTGGACCTGGGGGGATTCCAGTTCCCATCATTTGGGCTGTCCTATCAAGTCATAGAGACGATCCTCCTCTGGGGTCAGGAATGCTAATACCAGCATTCTGGAGAGTCTGTCATTGTTTTGGTGAATAGCACTGGTGTGGTGGATGATGGTGAAGTCATAGCTTTGTAGTCGTAGGGCCCACCTGGCCAACTGTCCATCTGGGTCTTTCATTTGTTGCAGCCATCAAAGGGAAGAATGGTCGGTAATAATAGTAAGATGGGTACCATAGAGGTAGGGACAGAAATGCTTGATGGCTAAGAGAACTGCTAGGCATTCCCTCTTGGTGACGCTGTAGTTCCGCTCAGCCTTGCTTCAGGTCTTGCTAAAATAAGCTAAGGGATGATCAACCTGGTTCTCATCGTGCTGAGCCAGGATAGCCCTGACAGTGACGTCACTAGCATCTGTGAACAGCAAGAAAGGCTTGTCAAAACAGGGATGAACTAGAACAGGTTTAGTACATAAAGCCATACGTAAAGCGTTGAAGGCCTGTTCCTGCTCAGGTCGCCATTTGAATGGTACATTTTTTTGTAGAAGGTAGAACAACGGCTCAGCGAGGTCAGCAAACCGTGGGATGAACTGATGGTAATAGCCCACCATACCTAAAAAGACTTGAATATCTCATAGGCTTTGGGGGCGCGACATCTTTTCTATGGCATCAACCTTGTTGGGGATAGGTTGAATGCCACGCTTGGAGACCTTATGGCCTAGAAACTCTAGCTCAGGCTGGAAAAAGGAGCACTTCGAGAGCTTGAGCTTGATGGAGGCCTTCCAGAGATGCTCAAAGACTTCCTTAAGATGTTTGACATGTCCATTAAAAGTTCGCGAAAAAACGGTGATGTCATCCAGGTAGACCAGGACACAGGAGAGCTTCAGGTCCCCAAGGATCCCATCCATGGCGCGCTGGAACGTGGCTGGGGCGTTGCAGAGGCCTTGGGGCATCTGGGTGGGCTCGAACAGCCCTTCATGGGTGAAAAGAGCACACTTGGCTCAGTCTTTGGGGGCGAGCTTGACCTGCCAATACCCGCTGGTAAAGTCCATGGCTGAGAAATACTGGGAACCTGCAAGCAGACGGAGAGAATTATCAATTGGGGCAGAGGATAGCTGTCCTTCTTGGTGATGGAGTTGAGTTATCGATAATCCATCACCACCTGGTGCTTGCCATCCTTCTTTCGAACCAGCAAAAGAGGGGAAGACCAAGGACTACGCGAAGGGACCAAGAGCCCAGCGTCGAGCAGCTGTTTGAGTTCTACCATGACCTGGGCCTCTTTGACCTTGCTCTTACAGTAAGGCTGGGACCAAAAAGGGGGGGCGTCCCCAGTTTCTACATGGAGGAGGACTCCATTCATCCTTCCAAAGTCATATTTAAAAGTGGAGAACAGATCCGAGTATTCCTCCAGGAGCTCCTGAACTTTAAGTCGCTGTTCATCAGAGAGGTCCTTTCCTATGTTAGCGTCA
>JAKSZP010008976.1:0-11369 GCA_022478985.1 Massospora cicadina
CACCAGATAGTCATTGGCTCCCCGTTTTCTTGCCTTCTTACTCTCCTCGCTGGTATCCATGTGTCCAGTGTACTTCTGGGCCTTGGTTATTATTGACGTCTGGCACTTCTTCTAATGCGGGTTGACCGTCGTTAATTTCCTGGTTGGATTCTTCCATTGATTGGTCCCTCTTCTTCCGCATTTCCCTTATTTGTTGGGCGTACCCTTCAATGATCTGGTCCAGTTGTTCTTGATAATTTTCCTTCTTCTTGTGAAGCATCTTTCTTCTAGGAGTATTCACTTTAAATACCTCATTGTTTATAACCTTCTCCGTCATAACATAGTCACTGGCATGTAACATTGTCTTAATCGTTCCGTCATCTGGATTATTAATTAAATAGTTTAATGGTCGGTTATTCATTAAGGAATCAATTGACCTTGTCTGGTGTATTTCATTTGTTGGTATATTTAATTTAATTGTATTTTTATTTAAGTTTTTACCCACGGTTTTATGGTGACTTCTTACCGTTGATTCTTGCTCTATGACGAATAATTGGGTTGTCCACGAAGTTAATTAATCCACTCCTAGTCATCTCTAATATTTCCTTTGTAATCCTTGTCTTCTTAGAGCGTATTATTCCTTTTATCTTTGTCTCTTTCTCTCCTGTTTTCTTAATTATCTTGTTCTTTACATTTTTAATGATGGCTTCTTTATGCTGAATATTCTCTTCATTCCTGTGGTGTGTATCCTCAGGCACCAATGCTTTCGAGTCTTCTTTATTCTCAGTTTGTTTACCAGTGTCTTCATTGTAGACTTAATTCTTCCATGGTTTCATCATTTGGTACTTCTTCTATCTCTGAGTTGTTGTCGTTTCATCATTTGGTAATTCTATCTCTGAGACTCATTGTCGTTTGTAATTCTGTCTCTGATACCACTTCTTTCGTATTTCTTACTCATTTCATCCATTTTCTGGCTAATCTTATTTAATGTGGTGTTCAATTCTTCTCTGATGGCTCTACTGTTGTCATCTATTTTACTGTTCAGCATGTCCATGGATTTATGGGTATTGTCTATCTTTTTATTCAAGTCTTCTTTCATTTGACTCCATATTTTTACTAATAGACTCCATATTTTTATATTTTTATTTAAGTCACGATGATCCTCCTTCATTGACTCTATATTTTTATTTAATAACTCGATATTCTTCTTAATTCTTCCACGGGATTTCCTACCGTCTTCTTTCAATTTCTCATTACTCTTATTCATCGGTCATCTTCCATCATTGTCTCTCATCATTCTCGAAAAATTCATATCGCCTGGTTGTTGTCCTTCAGGTCGTCTGGGTCGGTCGACCCTCATGTCTTCCTTCCGGTTCTACCTGGGGTGTTTCTTCAGGTACGAGTTTCGATATTATTTATGGTAATGACTTCCATTTCGTGTGTGGGTTGTGCTTCATATGTCTCTGTATCCCGTTGTATTTCTCCTACCCGACTGTCCTTATATCTCTTGTTTCTAATTGAAGGTTACTAATTTTGTAAAGCGATTTAAAATGTAACATTCGAGGTTACTCAAAGTGTGTTTACAATTGTGTAATTATAATTGTCTGAAAAGAATTCCCTTAAATAAAACAAATAAAATAGTTGTGTTAATAATATTTAAATACTAGCTTTGCTTAAGTTTAAAAGTAAAGTATAATAGTTGGTCGCTTGATGATGATGATCGTCTTGTTGATACTGGCTGTGAAACTTCTCCTCCAGGTCGATAATAGTCTAAGTACGTTACGTCTAGTAATGTCTGGACAATAGAATAAATATAATATACTTTCACGTACCTGGTCGTGTTTTCTAGAAGTTCAATAAGCTGTCAACTCAGTTTACAAAAACCAACTCACTTTAGTTGCAAGGTTAAGTTGCCTTGTTTAATAGTGGGCGCCACACGGATTTATTTTGGGAAAATCCCGTGTAAAACCCATAAATAGAATCAATTAATGATTTAAAAAATTTAAAATAATTGTTTATTACCTTTATGGCAATGCTATTCCAAAATATTTAATCACAACTGAAGGTTGTTTGACTTTTTCTGAATAAAATATTTAACTATCTGTTAGAAATAAATTAAGTCGAGTTATGCTGTTAATAATGGGTTTTATTCATACCCTTGATAGAGAATTCAAAACAAATATAATTAAAACATACAATGATGTACAATTGTAAATAAGTTATTATATACCCTATAAGGCTTGCTCAGAACATAAGCAGTAAATCTGGCTAAGTCCAGATGTTGGTTATTTTTAACATTAATATTATTAAAATCTCAGATGTGAGTTCTTTGAGACACAAAAAAGAAAGTCATGCCTACACAATAGCTAATGATTTTCTGATATAATATTGATTGATAATGTTTTGATGTTACTTTATAAAGTAAACAAATAAAAATAACCTATTTGATAGGTTGTGCGTTCGTCAACGCTTGATTTTTGATTTACAAAATTTATCATTTGAGAACACTTATAACTAACATTACAGCTTAATTAATAATGACAAATTCATAAAATAAATTGAGACATGGTGTAATCTTGAAATGTTTCTGTGTTTTGCGTCAGTACAGATCAGTGTATAAAAACGTACAGGTTATGGCGCTCGTATAAAAAATGAATAAATGGTTGCACTGTTACCTTTTGGTTTTAATTATTTAATTAAAACTCATTTAACACCTCGATAATCGGATTATAATGATTATCGTTATTCACTACACACGCACAAGAACAGAGTATTTCGATCCGCTTCTAACTTAATGGATCATGAATAATATTATTTAATTACTTTCTGTTCATTATTTTCCCGCACTAAATTGAAATAATACTGCACATAATCACTATGGTTCTCTGTAGAATAATTTGAAGTAGTTGTAGGTTGTTGTCGAACTATTTCCTTTGATGTGTTATGTGATGACGCTATCAGTTATTAAAAATGTTGAGATGGCGAGCACACGTTCCGTGCTGTATGAAGTTAAAAAGTGTCTGCTGAGAATCTGGTTGCATTCTCTTATATACCCTCTCTTTCGATCGGCTCTTAGGCAAAAATGTTAATTACTAACTAATTTTGTGATTGGTTCTTGCAGGTGTGATGAGTATGACGTATTGTCTTTTGGCCGTTAATAACGGTTTTTCCAACCGCCAAACTCTGAGATGATTGACAGCTTGTTGTTGTTGTTGGTATTATAAACAGATTTCTGATGCATATTTTGTAAATGATGCTAACACCTTTCACGCACTTAATACAGTTGCGATTGGGTCGATATCATCATCAAATTAAAGATCATTTTGTCCTCTTTAATTTGATATAGTTTGATACCGAGTTAATTTCACTTTTACTGACATTGCTACATAAACAATGTTCAGGTACACTACTTCGCACTGTCGTCTGTTTACCTGAAATCGACGATTATACACTTTGATTAATATTGTTTGTGTTCACATAGCATTTTATTACTCAAACGTTTATGTGAGAACACTATTAACTCTGTACTGACATTTAATTACTGAACATTATGAATAAACCTTAACTTTATACATTGTAATGAACGATCCTTATTACTATGACATTTCGTTTTACACTAACTCGCTCTATTCTACTAACTAACAATTGAATTATGATTAATATATCATTTTAATAATGTTTTTTGCTATGTTTGAGCATAACAATTGTTCTGTGTATTTAATTTACACTTATGTTACCTCCCAATAATCAACTCACTGATTATTGCTTGGTCTAGGCCTTGTTAAGACATACCGTTTATACTGGAATTTTGCCTTAACAACATTATATTGGTTCACAATTCGGTAATTTGTTGAGGTATCTTATTTGTATAAGATTCCCTCTTACAAATGGTTTTTCTTTCTTGTCATAAGTATATTTGAGATTGAAATATATCTTTGTTCTCATTTTGTGGCCATTGCTAATTTTAGTTCTTGGCATTCATAATTTACTAGTCATGGTTAAATTTATTATCAGCAAAATGCTAATTCTGATTTCACAGTATTCAGATTCTTATTGATTCATTTTTTATTAACATATCATATTCTGTTTACATTATTCACTGACTCGCTTGACAGCTTAATGTAAATTTACTCTGTCCATCAGTTTGTGTTAGTCATAGTCTGGTTGTAGTGTCAAACAGTATTTGGGTTTACTGTTTCATGTGGCACTTCTGCTTCTTTCTTCTTTCTTGATTCCTCTCTTCTTGGTTATTCTTATCACTATATTCCATTTACATTATTGTTATGTCCTTATAAAATCTGATAGTATATGTTTAGGTTAGGTAACATTTTGTTATGTTACATATACACCCTCCTCAAAATTGATCATTTGAGAAAAAATTTATTTTTTATAAAATTATCATTTCATGTCAGTTTCTTAGTATATTTCTATGTTTTTTTTTTCTTGTACTCTTTACATTGGTTTTTTAACATACTATTAGTGTGTTACTCTAGCTTGATCTTTTGTCTAGTGATATAATTCTTAACTTACTAGTATCATATATTTTTTTCAAGTTGCTTACATTTTAAGTCATTTAACTACAATAGATCTTATTTCTTAAATTAACAATTTCCTGTCTTATACACATTCTTCTTTCTTATTACATATCTTTACTTTCGTGATTATCTTAATGGTTATTATAATTTATACCTCACAGATTCTTTCATAATAGTCCTTGATACATTAATACAATATAACTCCCTAACTTTTGTAGTGGGTTCGGAATCAGAGTGGCTCACTGTGGCTTACATTCTCTGCCGTTCCTCAATACACATACTCAGATTCAGAGGCATTACTCTTCTCTGTCTGAGAAAAAAATAAACATTGCACCTGGCAATAGTTGCACTATCACAACTCATAAAATATCACATATCATTCATTTTCAATAATATAATATATTCACTATAATATTCAAGGTATCAGAGGTTTTCATTTATATCACATTTCCATCTTTATACTTGCTAACATACTTTCTTTTTTACAGGTAATTATTTCTTTTCAGACTTGACATTCTCAGCTATGCTTTTTATCAGCTGTATTGTTACTTTTTATACTAGTTGACAATTTGTTTTGGTTCACTTGAGTATTCTTAAGATTACACACTTATTTTGATGCTTATATACTTATGCAGTTGGTTTTCTATATATCTAGAGTCTACAATATTTTATTCTCACAATAGTTTACAATTTTTTTTTTCTTAATAATTTATACTTATCCTGAATTATCAGGGTTTACAATATTCATATACTAATGGTTTTTTGTTAGATGTTCTCTGACATATCTTGTGATGTACAATATTTGATAATTAATAAACATTTTTCTTCTCTTTCATTCCATTATAACAATAGTTATCTTTACAATTAACTCTCTTTGTTATTTTTCTTCTCTACTCCTTCAAGTGATGGTGGTTTTCACTTATTCTGGATGATTTTATATATATATACAATATTTGATAATTACAATTCAATGTGACAATATAATAACATATTAATATCTAATTTTATAGACATTCTTGGGGTTACATGGTTCATTTAATAAACATTTTTTTCTCTCTCTCTACTTTCCATAATAATATCCTTCTTTCATTTTACACACTTTGTTATTCTGCCTCTCTACTCCTTCAAAGGTTAGTTGGGTGAACCTTTATTCTGGATGATTTTAATAATATTTGAGTTTTATGAGAGGTATACAATAATCATTTGATAAACATTTAGTTACATATAATATTCATTTGGATAAACATTTTTTCTCTAGGTATAGTATAGTAATTTTAGTTATATGCCACTACTGGCTCTTTATGACATAATAGATGTCTTTTTCTTATTAAATCATTTAGTTTACAATACATATTTTTCTATCCTTTAGTGTGATAGATCTGGTTCTTTTTCACCAGTAACAAATAGTTTGGCCTATATCTTAATCCTACACACTTTTGTAACTCAATAGGGCAAATAGATTTGTTATAGTCAATTAGTTACCTTCAATAATTTGGGCCTAATATGTGATTCTTTTAATCACTAAATGAGTTTGTTTATAGTAATGGTTTTTTAAAATATATATTTTTTCTTTTATACCCTAAATATTCGGGTGATAAATGTTGCCTACTACTACATATTATCTGCTCTTAATAGTAATCATTTTTTATGGTTTACATTCATGGGGTTATTTTGTGCTTTCCACTCTATTGGGCTATTATTACATGTTCGGGATATCTGACATATGTTCAGTACTAGTAGTTTTGGAGATACCTTCCTATCAGGCGGTTCTTCCACTTTGCGGCTACCAGATAGTCATTGGCTCCCCGTTTCCTTGCCTTCTTCCTCTCATCATTTTTGGTATCCATGTGTCCAGTGTACTCCTGGGCCTTGGTTATTATTGACGTCTGGCACTTCTTCTAATCCGGGTTGACCGTCGTTCATTTCCTGGTTGGATTCTTCCATTGATTGGTCCCTCTTCTTCCGCATTTCCCTTATTTTTGGGCGTACCCTTCAATGATCTGGTCCAGTTGTTCTTGATCATTTTCCTTCTTCTGTGAAGCATCTTTCTTCTAGGAGTATTCACTTTAAATACCTCATTGTTTATAACCTTCTCCGTCATAACATAGTCACTGGCATGTAACATTGTCTTAATCGTTCCGTCATCTGGATTATTAATTAAATAGTTTAATGGTCGGTTATTCATTAAGGAATCAATTGACCTTGTTTGGTGTATTTTATTTGTTGGTATATTTAATTTAATTGTATTCTTATTTAAGTTTTTACCCACGGTTTTATGGTGATTTACTTTTAATATTTTTATGAAGTCCTGTTCATACTTCTTACCGTTGATTCTTGCTCTATGACGAATAATTGGGTTGTCCACGAAGTTAATTAATCCACTCCTAGTCATCTCTAATATTTCCTTTGTAATCCTTGTCTTCTTAGAGCGTATTATTCCTTTTATCTTTGTCTCTTTCTCTCCTGTTTTCTTAATTATCTTGTTCTTTACATTTTTAATGATGGCTTCTTTATGCTGAATATTCTCTTCATTCCTGTGGTGTGTATCCTCAGGCACCAATGCTTTCGAGTCTCTTCTTTATTCTCAGTTTGTTTACCAGTGTCTTCAGATTGTAGACTTAATTCTTCCATGGTTTCATCATTTGGTACTTCTTCTATCTCTACTGTTGTCATCTATTTTACTGTTCAGCATGTCCATGGATTTATGGGTATTGTCAATCTTTTTATTCAAGTCTTCCTTCAGTGACTCCATATTTTTCCAATTTGTAATATAACTAATAAATATTAAATTTAATAAGGAGATATTTTTAAATTTTAAATTATATTTATTTGTAATAAAATAAAAAGTATGGTTTAAATAAAATTTAATTATGTTTGAAATATTAAAATTAATGTATAAATGTGTGGTAGTTGTTTCTAATTGAAGGTTACTAATTTTGTAAAGTGATTTAAAATGTAACATTCGAGGTTACTCAAAGTGTGTTTACAATTGTGTAATTATACTTGTCTGAAAAGAATTCCCTTAAATCAAACAAATAAAATAGTTATGTTGGTAATATTTAAATACTAGGTTTGCTTAAGCTTAACAGTAAAGTATTATAGTTGGTCGCTTGATGATGATGATCGTCTTGTTGATACTGGCTGTGGAACTTCTTCTCCAGGTCGATAATAGTCTAAGTACGTTATGTCTAGTAATGTCTGGACAATATAATAAACATAATACACTTTTACGTACCTGGTCGTGTTTTCTAGAAGTTCAGTAAGCTGTCAACTCAGTTTACAAAAACCAACTCACTTTAGTTGCAAGGTTAGATTGCCTTGGTTGTTAGTGGGCGCCACACGGATTTATTTTGGGAAAATCCCGTGTAAAACCCACAAATAGATTCACTGAATGATTTAAAAAAATTTAAATAATTGTTTATTACCTTTATGGCAATGCTATTCCAAAATATTTAATCACAACTGAAGGTTGTTTGAGTTTTCTAAATAAAATATTTAACTATCTGTTAGAAATAAATTAAGTCGTGTTATGCTGTTAATAATGGGTTTTATTCATACCCTTGATAGAGAATTCAAAACAAATATAATTAAAACATATAATGATGTACAATTGTAAATAAGTTATTATATACCTTATAAGGCTTGCTCAGAGCACAAGTGTGTAAATCTGGCTAAGTCCAGATGTTGTTTATTTTTAACATTAATATTATTAAAATCTCAGATGTGAGTTCTTTGAGACACGAAAAGAAAGTCATGCCTACACAATGGCTAATGATTTGCTGATATAATATTGATTGATAATGTTTTGACGTTACTTTTATAAAGTAAACAAATAAAAATAACCTATTTGATAGGTTGTGCGTTCGTCAACGCTTGATTTTTGATTTACAAAGTTTATCATGTGAGAACACTTATAACTAACATACAGCTTAATTTCATAATGACAAATTCATCAAATAAATTGAGACATGGTGTAATCTTGAAATGTTTCTGTGTTTTGCGTCAGTACAGATCAGTGTATAAAAACGAACAGGTTATAGCACTCGTAGAAAAAATGAATAATGGTTGCACTGTTACCTTTTGGTTTTAATTAATTAATTAATTAAAACTCATTTAACACCTCGATAATCGGATTATAATGATTATTTTTTTTCACTACACACGCACAAGAACAGAGTATTTCGATCCACTTCTAACTTAATGGATCATGAATAATATTAATTAATTACTTTCTGTTCATTATTTCCCGCACTAAAAATGAAATAATACTGCACATAATCACTATGGTTACTCTAGAATGATTTGAAGTAGTTGTAGTTTTGTTGATCTATTTCCTTTGATGTGTGCTGTGGATGACGCTAACAGTTATTAAAATTTGTTGAGATGACGAGCACACGTCCGTCCTGTATGAAGTTGAAAAAGTGTCTGATCGAGAGTCGGTTACATTCTCTTATATACCCTCCTTTTCGATCGGTCTTAGGTAAAAATGTTAATTACTAACTAATTTTGTGATTGGTTCTTGCAGGTGTGATGAGTATGACGTATTGTATTTTGGCCGTTAATAACGGTTTTTTAACTGCCAAACTCTGATGATTGACAGATAGCTTTCAATGTTGTTGGTATTAGTAAACAGATTCCTGATGCATATTTCTGTAAATGATGCTAACAGTTTCACGCACTTAATACAGTTGCGATTGGGTCGATATCATCATCAAATTAAAGATCATTTTGTCCTCTTTAATTTGACATAGTTTGATACCGAGTTAATTTCACTTTTACTGACATTGCTACATAAACAATGTTCAGTTACACTACACTCGCACTGTCGTCTGCTTACCTGAACTGACGATTTTACACTTTGGTTAATATAGTTTGTGTTCACATAGCATTTTATTATTCAAACGTTTATGTGAGAACACTATTAACTCTGTACTGATATTTTACTGAACATTATGAATACACCTTAACTTTATACAATGTAATGAACGATTCTTATTACTATGACATTTCGTTTTACGCTAACTCGTTCTATTCTATTACTAACAATTGAATTATGATTAAATATATCATTTTAATAATGTTTTTTGCTATGTTGGAGCATAACAATTGTTCTGTGTATTTAATTTACACTAGGGTTACCTCCCAATAATCAAATCACTGATTATTGCTTGGTCTAGGCCTTGTTAAAAATACCGTTTATACGGGAATTTTGCCTTAACAACATTTACAGGTTCAAAATTCGGTAATTCGTTGAGGTATCTTGGTTGTACAAGATTCCCTCTTACAAATGGTTTTTTCTTTCTTGTCATAAGTATATTTGATATTGAAATATATCTTTGTTATCGTTTTGTTGCCATTGCAATTTTAGTTCTGGGCATTCATAATTTACTAGTCATGGTTAAATCTATTATCGACAAAATACTAATTCCGATTTCACAGTATTTAGATTCTTATTGATTCACTTTTTATGTACATATCATATTCTGTTTACATCAAATAAGGACTGGCTTGACAGCTTAATGCCAATTTACTCTGTCCATCAGTTTGTGTTAGTCATGGTCTAGTTGTAGTGTCAAACAGTACTTGTGTTTACTGTTTCATGTGGCACTTCTGCTTCTTTCTTCCTTCTTGATTCTTCCTTCTTGGTTCATTCTTATTACTATATTACCTATTTACATTATTGTTCTGTCCTTATAAAATCTGACAGTATACGTTAAGGTTATGTAACATTTTGTGATGTTACATATACACCCTCCTTAAAATTGATCATTTGAGAAAAAATTCATTTTTTATAAAATTATCATTTCATATTAGTTTCTTAGTATATTTCTATGGGTTTCTTTTTTTCTTGTACTCTTTACATGATTTTTTAACATACTATTAGTGTGTGATACTTAATCTTTTGTCTAGTGATATAATTCTTAACTTACTAGTATTATCATATTTTTTTTCACAAGTTGCTTATATTTTAAGTCATTTAACTACAATAGATCTTATTCTTGTGTAGTGGGTTCGGAATCAGGGTGGCTCACTATGGCTTACATTCCTCTGCCGTTCCTCAATACACATACTCAGATTCAGAGGCATTACTCTTCTCTGTCTGAGAAAAAAATAAACATTGCACCTGGCAATAGTTGCACTATCACAACTCATAAAATATCACATATCATTCATTTACAATAATATAATATATTCACTATAATATTCAAGGTATCAGAGGTTTTCATTTATATCACATTTCCATCTTTATACTTGCTAACATACTTTCTTTTTACAGGTAATTATTTCTTTTCAGACTTGACATTCTCAGCTATGCTGTTTATCAGCTGTATTGTTACTGTTTATACTAGTTGACAATTTTCTTTGGTTCACTTGGGTATTCTTAAGATTACACACTTTTTGACTGCTTATATACTTATGCAGTTGGTTTTCTATATATAAAGTCTACAATGTTTTATTCTCATATTAGTTGACAAGTTTTTTTTTTTCTCTTAATAATTTATACTAATCCTGAATGGTCAGGGTTTACAATATTTACATACTAATTGGTTTTTTGTTATGATGTTTTCTGACATATCTTGTGATGTACAATATTTGATAATTAATAAACATTTTTCTTTCTTTTCATTCCATTATAACAATAGCTATCTTTACAATTAACTCACTCTTGTTATTCTACTTTCCATAATAATATCCTTCTTTTATTTTACACACTTTGTTATTCTGCCTCTCTACTCCTTCAAAGGTTAGTTGGGTGAACCTTTATTCTGGATGATTTTAATATCTCATTTATGGAGTATACAATAATCATTTGATAATTACAATTCAATGTGATAATATAATAACATATTAATA
>JAKSZP010008977.1:0-11333 GCA_022478985.1 Massospora cicadina
CTGAACAACCACAGAACCGTCTATTTGATTTCTTGGTATGATTTGGAACTGCCAGAAAGGTAACAGACGACTTGATCAGCACTTCTGACATCCAAGGAAGATATCAAAAGTTTTACTCTCTGTCAATCTGAGACTCCTTCAGTTGCAATTTCAAATCACTTAAAAAACCCATGAATATTTCCTTTGCGATCAAATGGGAGCAGCTTATTGCAGCAAACCTCCTGGAGCAGCTCATCTTGTTTTTTCAGCACAGTGTCCAAAGCCAGTTTCAGTTCCGCATAGGCAACTGACCCAGAGTGTTGAGTAGACGTTTTATCAACACAACATTGATGTGATATAGCTGGCAACTGAGTTTTTATTATTTATAATTGATCAATGGGCCCCCTGTAGTGAGTACCACTTTTATAAAATTGGTGGTATTTAATAGATACATCAGCAGATTTGCACAGGGTTTGACCCACTGAGCAATCAGGATCAATGATATGATGATCATTGCCCTCCAAACAACAGAATAAACTTTTTAAAATAAATATGGAGCACTTGCTCCCAAAACCTCTTTTATTTAATATATTTTTAACTGCGGATTCTTCCTGTTCCACTTACTCTAAACTACTTAACAACAACCTCCTCTTGATCATCTCATCTCGCCTATATTGTAGCAACTTTGGATGCTACCGCTTCTATGGCTTAGTAATTTAATTTGCGATATCTTATTGGTTCCATCACTTCTTTATTCATTATTTTCCTAATTGCCTAATCTGAGACGATTTCTCAACAACACAATATCGCTTATTTTGAGGCGCTTGAATTATTATTACTCATATCAAATCTCAGCGGATTCCATCCATTCCACCATAACAACCTAGGACTTATCATCCAGTCATATCAGAATCACAACAGTCAGCATATGGATGGGCTGGATTGGGTGGCTGGGAGGTTTTTTGGATTTACTGGGGTCCATGATGGCTCCTGATTAGTTGGAGTAGGAGTGGTTGTTTGGCATGTCAGTTCCTTATTGGTTGCATCTGTGGCAGTTGCATCTACCATTTTGGGTGGAGGATGGGAGGAATATGCCCCATTCAAAGAAGGCTTTGATGTCAGCTATGGGAGCATCATGGGGGGAGTCAAGCATGTGGGCTCCATCTTGGGCTATGGTGGGGAAGCGCTTCTTTGAGTGGTCCAACTTGAAACAAATGGGGCAGATCATGCGCCCCTTATTTACTCTGGCCCAGAAAGGGTGGTTGGGGGCAGAGGGAACAATAGTGCAAGGAGGAATTGAAATGTCAATTCACTTGATATTGGGCGTATGGTTGCAAAAGCATTAGGGCCCATTATTCAGGTGGATCCGTTGGGAACCACAAATTGTAAAATGAGGTCAGCGCCATACGCTGACAACCCAGCTATTATTTCGTTATATAAAGTTTCAGGGCGGTGGTGGGTGTGGAGGCCTGCAAGTTGAACCACAAGAATGGTATCATCAGGCAACTGGGTGCGAGTGGTTGGGATGGGGGTTTCATGGAACACCAGGGGAATGTTGGCTGCAATTGCAGCATCAACTTTGCAGGTGAAGCCAAGGTCAAAGTACCCCTTGTAGGGAAGAAGTTGATAAAGCCTGTAGGCTGCATAAGTGCTTTGGCTAATTCAATTATTTGTTTGTCATTGTAGGGAAAATAAGTTGCCATATTTGACCCAGAGACAAATTGCATCTTGCTTCAGGGGAGCAAAATGGGGCTATGAGGCACCATTTGAGAATGTGTGAGGTGGAGGTAAGATCCTTGGGGGGAATGTATTGACCTGAGGAATTGGGGGGCTGGTTGATCTGGTTCAAAAGTGTTTCTCCGCTGGGCAGAATATGCTAGGGGGGTTTCACTACTGCCTCATTTTGGAGCAGTGGTCAGTCAGGCTGAGGACATTGGTGGTTTGCTGTTTGTCAGTTTTTCATAGTTGTTTAGTTTTTCTGTAATTCTAAATTTTCTTGAATGTGTTAAAGGCAGTCAAATTCTATTAAACTAAAAAACTTTAGTAAGGTTAGTTTTTATAATGTCATCTTTTATTCTTTAATTCTTCTTCAATAAAATTCTATTGTGGTGTTTTGTTTAATTATATATCCCATTTCTTAGCAAATTCATTATATCTTTTGATAGGTGCTATGAATTATACTTTACTTCTTATTAGTGTAACCTGCCATTTAGTATCTTACATATATAAATGTATAATTTTATGCTTAAATCTATAGTTTAAGGAAGACATTTTTATGACACAACTAGCTCTTTGCTTAAAATTTTTGTTAAAGTTGCAATAATAAAGCAAATAATTATAAAGAGTAATTGAAGACTTAGTATTTATAAATATAATCAAATTATATAATATTATGAAACTTCATCTTCTTAATATGACAAGAGTCAAAGAAACACTAAGCTGCTTTTATGGACTTTATAGCATTTACAAGTTGATTACATAAAACTCCACAATACATATTTGTATAATTTTAATCTAAAGCTTTACAAAGTTTTAGCATATAAATAGTATAGAAGTAGTTATACATTTACTATATATAAAACAAACGTGTAATTTTTTAGCATATTTGACAATTATAGAAATTATAAGCTTTTAAATGAATTATTATAAAAATTTTGATTAGCTTGAGTATTAATTTTAAGATCATGTAATCTAATTTATAGGATCTAGAAACTAAAATTTATAAAATATTGTTAAAAAATTATATCAAGAATAATGACAGATAATAAGAATTGAGAAAAGGTCTGTTTTTTAGGTTCATATACAGGTACTATATAAAGGCTAATAATATATATGACTTGAAGAAAAGATGTATGTGTTAAAATTATCCTCAATAAAAACCTATTGTTTTTTTACATTAGAATTTTAATTGAACACCATACAGTTACATATATTTGTTACTAAATATGTGAATTTATATCTTTGCACATACATTACATGTTTTACTTCTTATTAGGTATTACCCATTAAATTTAAGTATTATGAATTATTTAACTATAACAGGTAGATGTTTTCAAGATAAATATAAACAACTTATACATTTAAGAAAAAGTCTGATTTATATGGTTAATACAGAAATTGGTAACCATTTAAAAGGGAAATTAAACTTTAATTCTTAATTTTCTATATAAAAAATAAGTTTAACTACATTTTAGCTCTAAAATTGTATAATTTCATGGGCAGCTTAATTTTACTGATTAGATGTTAGTATTTATCTCTATCCTTGTATACTATTAAATTAAATTAAGACCACTTTAACAAACTAAAATAATATGAGGTGTATAAATTGATATTTGGAAATTTAAAAAATTAATAAACTAAGGATAAGTTGAAACTTATAAATCAAGTTTTTTAATTTAAGAAATATATGTATTGCTTATCATTTAAGCCTTAGATAGAAATGATTATTGATAATAATGGTTAATAGACTAATCTTTATAAATCCATAAGCATCCATATTTTATTATAACTTAGTAGATATATCCTGAGAGACAAAGTAAAAAATTTCAACTTTATTATCTTATTTAGATGGCTAGTAGTATACTCACCACATATAATATTAATTATTAGTGTTTAAATATACATTATAATTTTGATATTTTAAACTGCTCAAAATACTTTTCTCTGAATTACATACCTTATCTTACTTTATCTGTATAGTTGACTAAAGATTTTAAAACTTACAATTAAGATAAAACAAGTCCCTAACGTTTGACACCAGTTATAGTATGATTTTAAAATAAAGCTAGGGTAAAAAGTTTAACAATGTTCAGATTATCAATATACTATATTTGTAAGCAGTATGAAGTTTGGTGAACTATTAAAAGGTTAGTCATTTATTACTAAGAAGAAAAGGAACTGAGTTTTAAAAATTATCTTCTCTTTTGTTTTAGTATAATAATAGTTAAAACTAAGTTTGAGAACTAATAAAGTTATATAGGTGCAAGCTATATATAAAACCTAAATTACTTTGGTTCTAAGTGGGGGGTGGAAGGAGAGTGGGTAAGGGCATATGGCTACCAACCTGAAGGTTGCAGGTTTGATTCCCACCCTTCACACATTGATTGGGGTGCCAGCCAAAGGAAGCTATTGGCGGTTAGTAGGTCTAATAACACGAAAACCTTACCCATGACGTAACCAGAAAAATTTGAGTCCCAATCTGGAGGTGGAAAAACTTTCTTCAACGTAGCTGACCCTGTTCAGGTTTCATGTCATTTATTTCTTTCAGTAATGCCTGTCCCCTGGTCAGCTTGCCTCAGTTGAATAAAAAAATACTTTGGTTCTAAGTGGGAACTTTTCTTTACGCTCAATCTCACTTTTAAACAAATTCTAATAAAAGTAAAAAAAGTTTATTTATCCACTGCCATCTGGCCCATCCACTTCTCGCTTGATGTCTTCAGATCTGCCACCTGCCACCTCAGTATGGGGCAGCAGTTCTCTACCCTTTAGCATTTTCTGCCCTGAAGGTAAATGCATGCAAATGGTCTTACATAGCCCACCAAACTCCTCTAGCCAATTTGTCCCCCCAGTACTTAGTGCTCCACCTAGTGCGCATTCACCCATCTTGCCCCCACCCTCTTGCCCTTCCTTGGTCCAATATTCACTTTTTCCTCTGCATCGGCTAAGGGCGGTTATTCCCATATGCTGACAAAGCAATTGTCAAGCTTACTAACACTGCCTTCATGCCAGCAGGTTTTATAGATTTTCGCCCTTTTAAGGGCTACTTTGACATAGTCTTTCAGATGGAGGAGGACGCTGCAGCAGCAGCTTTGACTTCACTTATTTACAAAAACACTCCTATTCCTACTAACCATACTCACCTCCCTTCTGACACCATAATGGTGGTGTTACGTGTGTCCCTCCCTTCTCGTCTTCCACTCTAACTTTTGTACAATCAGCTGATGGCAGGGCTTATGGTTTATGGCACTCAGCCCAACCTCATCTTCAATTTTCCCTCTGGGGTAGAGCGCCTTGCTGCCCCTTGCACAATGGCCACCATAATCCCACACCACCCTAACATAGCCTACCAGATCCCCCCTGTGCTCATATTGCAGCAGCGCCTGAGCATTTCTTTTGGGCTCATGTTGATAATGGTTGCCAAATTTGTCCCCTCTGTTTTGGGATCAACCATTCAAAAGACCTGCCCCCAAGCCACTTCCGCTGATGCAGCTTCAGAGCCTTATTCAGCAGGTTCCAAATGGGGCAGCTTGCTACCCCCTCCCACTCAACAATCCCGTTTGATGGGTCAGAGTGGGAAATTGGCCTGCAACAAAGTAACTAACCACATTAACCCACCCAATTCTAACCCCACCAATCAGAGTCAAGCTTGGATTACCCTTCATACCCAAGCAGCCCATTCAACTCCTACCCACTTGAATTCATCCACTATTCTAGTAAACCAAAATCCATGGAACTTATTGGCCAAGATTGATGGATCAGGTAAGGTTATCATGAGTGAGGAATCCGCTCAACCTCTTGGCCAATTTGATTATGGCTGGGCTAAATTTTTCATTCCTGATTTTGATGATACCCCATCCCCCAGAAGTTTTTCCTGAACCCAATGCTGCCCCCTACCAAAGTGACCACAGCTCACCTTTGCAGCAGTGGCCTCCCCCATTGCCCAAACCTATGCAAAGTAGTGGCTTAATCATTGGCTCAATACCAACTAGGGCTGCTCACACTCTACTTCCCCCTGATTTCCCCAAATCAGCCTGCAGTGATATTTAAAAACTTTTTGATGATGCCAAAGCTGCTATTATGCATGTTGCTAAGCTAGTGGAATTTATCCCATCTGCTAAAATCACCCACCATAGTATCTCCAATTTTGCCCAGCTCCCCAATGCCCACATTCAAGATGAGCATCACTTAGTGGAATTTGTCAAAGCTGTTTACCACACTGCTCTCATTGAAGAGGAGGAAAACTCTTACTACACCACCATCCACCCACACTATGATGATGCCCCAACGCCCAGGGTATCCGCTTTTGTCCACTTAATCAAGCAAAATGACACTGTCATGGTGGATATGTCTACAAAAAACCCAACTGACCCCCATCATCCTCTGCCATGGTGGGTTAGCAGTTTCCACCACTGCCTGGTTGAAAGTTTTTGTTTTGTCTTCCCATTCATTCTTTTGATCAGGTTCTTTTTTTTGATTTTCAGTACTGTCCATCCCCTGGTCAGCGTACCTTGAATAAAAGTTTACTTTATAGTTTAAATTACTTTGGTTTTAAGTAATTAATCTTATAAAACAGAAGCCCTCAAGCTAATATACTAGAAGTATTTTATAAGGTTTGACTATATATGTAGCAACTATGCTACTAAGTTTCCGCAATATATATTTAACACAAATACTAAAAGCTTATAAGCGTTTTATTACAAGGGAGATATTTATTCTGATTACAAGTACTCACCTAGTTAGCTTTGTATATTGAAATTGAGACGAATCAATTTATATAAAAATAAGCTTTTTTAATATAAAATAAATATCTTAAACGAATTTAAAACAAATTGAGCACTAGAGTCTTCTAGTGTTTCCTTTGAGAAATTGTAAAAGCTATAAATAAATAACGTCTTTTATAACAACCATATAATAGCAAAAAATATTCATAATGTTTATCCAACAATGGTAGCAATACTACAGGTATACGAGCATTTTCTATCAGCAAGCCTTAGTCAGTTCTGATTTAGTACATAAATTTAATTAATTATACTAAGTGTTATAACTTTGGAAGAATTGTTAAGATACACTGGGGGATTTTGCACATGATCAAACCCACTGAGCAATTGGACAGACAATACAAAGATTGTCAGCCCACAAAAAAACTTAATAATATAATAAGATATGGAGCTATTGCCCTGTATGACACTTTATTTATCTAATTTAATATATACAGCAGATCCTCCGCTGTTCCACTTCCTCTAAAGTACTAACAATACTCTTTCTTCAATTATCTCATCTTGCTTATAGCTCAGTGACTTCAGATGATACCATTTCCTCAGCTTAGCAAATCAGTTCCATCATGTCTTATTAGTTCTGGAAGAGTATAGTATTCAATTCTCTAATTCCTTAGTTTGAGTCAATATTACTCAATATTTATCAAATGTAGATATCATCTTATCACCCTATTTGAAGGCAGTATAATAATTACCCTAATCCAACCCAAAACTTTCTCAACTCAAGGCGCTTAAATTATTGTAACTAGTATAATGGTCAGCGGATTCTCCCCAATCTTCCATAACAATTTAGACTTACTATCCAGTCATATCAGAATCTTGATAATACCCTATCTTGACTTGACAATAAGGCTTCTATTGCTTATATGGCTAGATGAACTTTGCATGCACTTAGTTAATGATTGACTGCTCATGGGGTCCTTAATTGTGTAGTTGCCAACACCTGTTTTCTCAATTATTTCAAATGCTCAATCCAGATGCTGGCCAATTTGTGCTTCTGACTGAATATGTGTTAGTCATGGAACAGAATCATGTCCCCCTCTTTGAACTGAGCTAACCCGCTCCACTGTACCTGATCAGCAGCCTGATTCTTGATCTTCTTGGCTAAGCTGAAGGAGTATGCTTTAGTTTTCAATTTGATCAACGTGTCTGCAAGGTTAGTCAATTAATGCTGGGGATCCATTCCGCTGGTATCTTCTATGCATAAATAAAGCAATGACAGAAGAGCTGGGTGTCATCCATATAGTATTTGAAAGGGGATCTGCCCCGTGGCAGAAAGGTAGCTAATATTATAGGCAAAAATGGCGGTGGAAAGGGAGGGAACTCCAATTGGAAAGTCAATCTGTTACCAATTTCATAAGTATGTTCACCAAGGTCCCATTAACGTGTTCAACTATCCCGTTGGACTCAGGGTGGTATGGGGTCATCAGAACCCCATGGATGCCCATCAGCTCATTTAAATTCGGAAGGATGTGCAAAGTGAAGTTTGTTTGGTTGTCTTTAAGGATGAACTGAGGGCAGCCATGTTGCTGAATAATACATTTCATTACAGAATTGGCCACTGTGACCGCCCTTAAACCCATATCCCCCATGCTTCAACCAACCTGGTCAAGTGGTCAATAGCCATCAAAATTTACCTTGACTGGTTAGCTCCCATTGTCAGAGGGCCAACAACATCAAGGGAAACTGTATGCCAAGCAAATTGGGGCTTCACTAATTGGTATAGGGTTTATGGTGGAACAGCTTTTCCACTTGGAACAGGTGGCAGCAGGAAATAGTTTCAAGAACATCAATTTTCATGCTCTCCCAATAGTACTGTGGTTACAGAAATTTTAGGGTCTTACATACTCCACCATGTTCTTTGTCTTAGTGCGCTCATAATATTATTAGGCTGAGCGAAAGGCCTGGGGATATTCACGGTATTGTCCCTTATCCACTTGTACAATTCACCGTTCTTCTGGAGCGTATTGTCCCTTATTCCATCTAACACCTTAATGACCAGGTCTAGTTCATCATAATAATCCTACTTAGCATTTTATCACATATAACGTCACTGAGATATGCCATAACAGCAATGGATGGTAATCTCAGCAAGCCATTGGTGTTTTGTGTTTTGCTCCAGGTTGGTGGAGAATCTCAAAGTCAAAAGCCTGCAGTTTGAGGTCCCATTAGGCTAGGCGCCCTTCAGGCGCCTTGAGGTTCTGCAACCAGCATAACAAAGTGTGATCTGTTATGACTTTAAACTTCACTCCATAAAAATACACCCTAAATTGCTTATACACATATTACTGCTAAGCACTTCTGCTTGGTCACAGTGTAATTACGTTTGTGGCAATTAAGGCTTTGACTGAAGTATGCCACTGGGTCTCCTCCCCTTCGTCATCCTTTTGGGATAGGATCACTTCAACAGTGGAAAGGGATGCATCTGTCTGAACAATGAACCCTTTATCAAAATTAGGGTAGCGCAGCACTGATGCGCTGATTAGCGCCATTCAAAGCATATCAAATGAGCATTTGAGCATTCCGTCCATTCAAACGGGGCATCCTTCTTTAATAACTCAAACAGAGGACCTCCAATACAACTGAAATTGGGTATAAAGAGGCAATAATAGCTGACCATCCCTAAGAATACTTGTATATCACGTTTACTGTTTGGCTAGTCATCTTCCAGATAACCTCCACCTTGGCTGGTTGGGTCATCAGCTCAGTTTCATCCACCACAAACCCAAGGTACTCCAACTGGTCCTTAAAGAAGTGACATTTATGGGGCTTGATCTTGATGTTGACCTCCAAAAGTTGGCGAAAAACCTCTTCCAGGTGGGTCAGATGCTCATAGAATGTACACAAAAAGACAGTAATATTATCAAGGTACATGATGATGCACAACAGCTTTAGGTCGCCGAGAATGGTGTCCATGGCCCACTGAAATGTATCATGGTATTACATAGCCCTTGAGGCATATGTTTTGGTTGAAAAGCTCCTTGGACGTAGTAATGGCGCATTTCTCCTGTTCCACCATGGGCAACTTGATTTGCCAATAACTGGATATTAGATCCATTGCTGAGAAGTAACTAGATCCACCCAACCAATCCAATGCATTGTCAATTTGTGGCAAGAGATATGAGTCCTTTTTGGTAATGCTGTTGAGCTTCTGGTAGTCTATTATTACCCAGTTGGTGCCATCCTTCTCTTTGATAATCAGAATGGGTGAAGCCCATAGACTCTTTAATGGTTCAAGCATTCCTTGTTTGAGTTGCGTTTCATCTCCTTGGTTACTGTTTCCTCAGCTGCTTTATACCAGTGTATTGGCCGAGATCTGATAGAGGGATGATCCCCAGTGTCCACTTGATGGACCACTCCCTACGCGCACCCTAAATTGTGGTATCTACGGCAAAGATCTCCTTATATTTTTGGAATAAAGCTATCATCTGATCTTTCTGGTCTTCCAATAACCCCATAAATTTTTTGCGTGGTACAACCATCATTACGCCAAGTTGTGGTTCAAAGGGTAGTTCAAATTCATCCAGTAACCTGAACTCATAAACCTGGAGGACCTCCTCCAGTGAGATCAGATGTAAAAATGACACTATCTGGTGTCAGCAGATTTGTATTGGTTCAGGCTGCAAATTTGCTAACAATACCTTGATCTCCCTCATGACTCAAGAGAATAATGCCTGGAGCCACGTAAGGCTCAAACTGCGACTGCTGATAAGGCCCAATGACCTCCCCATAAATCCCAGAAGGCACTTCCACCTCTAACTTGATGTTTATTATTACTCAGTGTCCAGAGGGAATGGATATAGCTCCAGCAGCTCAGAGTGGCGGCCCTTGATATTCAAATACCTGCTGAGGGAGGGCCAGGTCTTGCCCTTTATTTGATAGTAGTGAACTGTAACCACCATATCACTTTAGGCAAGGTCGATATGTTCCATGTGCACCGGATCCTTTGGCACTCCACTGAAGGTAAAGTAAATTGGGATCCGCTGCCCTAAAATATCAAAGGTCACTTCTGTCCTATCAACAACAGCCCCATAGTTCACATGAAATCAGTTCTAATTAACGGTTCATAATTATTGTTTGGTAACACTATCACTTAGACTACCACAACAATAAACCTAAATTGCAACAGAAGTGTACTGTACGCTCCCTGAGACCATATTTTCCACTCCAGCGGTTCCATACACTATATCTTGGTCCACATCAGGTTTTAATGTCAGCTTTGCCGCCAACTTGATGAAAAAATATGTTGACTGGAGCGCTCATATCTATTATAGTGCAAACCCAGGTTTTTGATACAACAATGTCACAGTAGATGCATTTAGAATAAGAAGAATATTGACTGTTTAATATGTGGACATTTAAGGGGTCTTGTTCCCCAAGGAAGCTCATAATCCCCTCACCGACTTTGGGGTACTCTTTGACAATAGCGTCTACCAGAAGAGCAATGTTTGCATTTTTTAGGGTGTGTCACAGGTGGGGATTCCAGACCCCATCCATTTCATCCTGGAAATGCCCACGCGGTGGCATTCCAGGCGGGCAACCTAACCAGACATACTTAGGCACAGGTGAGGCGAACCTTTTCTCATCAAATCTTGGAAATGCCCACGCGGCAGCAAATGGAGTGATGAGGCGGACTGTCACTAATATGAGGTCCCCTAACACAAACCCAAAAATATCAGGTAAGTGAGGCGCGACACCTCGAAAGAACTTTATTTTTATTTTAAAAATAATAAAAGACTGAACCGGAGGGGACCAAGGCCAAGACTTAGAATTCCAACTTGGAATTTGAGAAGGTCAGGTTTGACTTTTATAAAGTCGCTTCTGAGGAAATGGTGGATGAGCAAAGGATAATTATGGCAA
>JAKSZP010008978.1:0-11297 GCA_022478985.1 Massospora cicadina
CCTTGGTGGGGCATGCGTGTGCCTTATGGCTGAACGCATCACGGTGGGTGCAGATGGGGGGTGCGCTGTCTATGGTTACCCGGAAAGGGTGAGTGGTATGCCCTTCAATATTAATATAAGTGGAGTGCAGGATCTGGGTTAGGTCCTTCACAATCTCCTCGGTTGGAGTCAAAACTTCAATGGCTTTGCTGGTTCACAGGTGTGGCATCAGTGTAAAGCGTTGCACCTTGAAAGATTGGATTTCGCCATATATGGTGAGACCACCTTTCAGGTGCTGCTCCAAAATGGCATGTTTTACTGTAGTAGGCAAAAAGTCAAACATGAGGAAAATTTGGTTGGATTTTGTCCATCTGGTGCATTTGGTTTTGATGACCCATTGCCCTTCGGGGAGGTCAATCACTATGCGCACCACAGCAGCTTTGTCTGCTACCTCCTTGTTTTTGAAACTGAGGTCCAGCCAACTGCATGACATGTAGTGAGGTGCGACGTACACCGCGGTCAGAAAAAAAGTGTGCACATCCCCACAAAATTTTTCCCAGAGGGCTGTTTGGTGGATATCCAGGAACACCTTGACTCCATATTTCACCGATGAGAGTGGTTGAGAGTGGGCGTGTTGATGTACTGGTTACATCACGCCTGCCAAGTGAGGATTTCTGGGGAAATAGTAACCACCAGTTTTTATTTTTGTCTAATCCGCCAGTTTCTCCTGGGCGTTTTTGAACGTTTGAGGTCGCTGGCCTACCACCTGTGCCTCTTACCTTACTTTCCCAACTGCTCCCTGACATGGGCGCAGACTAATCTCCTCTGTGAGATTATCAAACTATATTCAGACTTGAATTGAATAAGTTGCAAAAGTGATTGCAACGAGAGAGAAAAGTCTATTGGATTCTCTTTGAAGGCATATGAAAAGTTTTTCATATAAGTAATTTTATTATAATTTAAAGAGGCCCACATGCACTAAATAATTAAAAATAGTTCATTATGGATAGAGTATAAATATTGGTAGAAAATTTAGCATGAACTGACTCTAACCAAGAAGGAAGAACTTTATATAGTTTCAGTAGTGTGATCTGACTTTGGTGGGTCACTAAAGGTCTACAGCACTTAAAGAAGAGGCATAAGCTAGAATTTTAAGGAGGACATTAGGATTAAAAGATAGTAGAAGAAAAAGATATTAATATGAGGATTTCTTTATTAAGTCATAAAAAGATAGATCTAGATATTCTAATAACTTATAACAAGTGTTATAATCTGAATTATAATTTCATTCATGTAGATAAAGTATCATATGCTCTTGCTAATCCATATTGTTTCTTTTTGGTAAACTAGGGGAATAATGGCGGGGATCTGAAAAAGTGATCTTTTATGCGCTAGACAAAAAGCTTTAATAGAGTGAGTTCTCTATCATATAATAGTAGTCAGGAATTTAGAGTTTTGAGTCAATGCCTTAATTTATCATAATATATTCTGCTGATTCAAGTTCTAGATCGATGTAATTTTTTGTTTAAACTATAATGATGTAATCACTTCACCCCTATGACTAAGTTATATAGTTGGTTTTGTTTCCAGTTTCCCAAAGGTATCCTGTTCATAAATTCTAGCCTCCTTAGTGATAAACTTGAAGCGTTTTGGCTTCTGAGAGGCGATGGCTATGCATTTTTACTTCAATAGGTTCATCATAATAGCAAAACTCTAGTTCACTATCACTAACGCTATTGTCTTGAATATGCAATATTATTTAATTATATATATGATAAAATCAACTAGGGAAGAATTTTGAAAACTAACTTTATTAGGGTAATCTTCTTCAATATTTATAGGATGCAAGAGATCCTTGTGGCGGAGTGAGCGTCTGGGTCCCCATAAATCAGGATCTTCACTTCTCATCCAGTAGGAGGGTCAAGCAGTAGCCATATCCCTATGTTGACATCTAGATTGTCGTGATCATATTGTTCTGATGCTTTGAGATTGCAACTCTGAGTATCAGAATGAGGTTTTTGACCAGGTCGTCAATCTGTGGCCTTGTTGGAATTATACCTTGTGAAGATTTCTAATTCCTTCTATCAGTTATTTCTAATTTGTGGGCATCAACCTATTTGCAACATTTTATTTTGTCAGGAAGGCTTGATCCTAAACTTGGGTGTTTGACAGTTATTGTTCTGATCTTTGATACTTTTGTATTGTTCTCCACTATTAATGACAACAGTGCACCCCTCATGGTCTTGTTGGGGGACATATGTCCATAAAATCTAGAATAAACCCTAATATTCATGATATTCAGGATAACTTCTGCAATGAAATACTCTAAACCAGCCTTGTATATGGCACAATATGGGCCTAACCAAGAGATGTCAAACTTTTTATGTCATCTGCCATGATGATTGTGATTGTTGGTGCTACAGTACTTTTGACTGGCGCCAGGGTTCGCGGTGGCTTAAAGCTGGAAAATTGGAAATGAGCACCGAAGAGGAAACGGAAAATAAAGGTTAGTTTACCAAATATTTTATTAAATCAAAAAGCTTCAATATTTATAGGGTGCATTGGGACTCAATGCCTTTGGGATTTTCAGAGCCTCATCCGATCAGGATTTTTACTAACCTTCCAGAAATGCCTCCTTGAGGGCGTCCTCAATGGATATTGTCACTCACCTGACTGAGAAGGTGGAAAGCCTGCTCCACGTGACTCAGTACTAGGTAAGGATAATCCAGAAAAAGTTTTATCTTGGCTGGAATCGATGACCAATTTGGTACAGCTAGATTCAGAAGACGGGAATTTGAGACAATTTTCTTTTAAATCCTGACAAGGCCCCCTTCAAGATCCTGTCAGAGGGGGGATTATGGCTGGAGGAACCAACCATGCACTCAGTTTACAAAAGTACCTTGATTGGTATTGGAAATGGAGTATTCAGACTTTACCTTGTGTATCACTTTGTAGGGCCCAGACCACGGTATGTCGAGCTTGTTCTGTCAGCCTCCAGGTCAATGATGATAAAAGAGAACGAGATCACCTAGTCTAAATTCTGGTAAGGAGGGTCATCTGAGATTCGATGGGATGTCTCTCTTCCAGTGGTGATAACAATGCCTTGAGTGGCTTGGGCTTGGAGCTGGACAATTTTATCAGTAAGGGCCCTCATATTTAAATTGGCGTTCTCAGGAGTGGAGGCTTTGAACAGGGGCTGGACGCTACTGGGTAGTCGTGGGGCCCACCCATACAGGGCTTCGAATGGGGACATTTTGATAACATGGTGGTAGCTTACTTGGTATGCAAGCAGGGCGCTGGGCAAATAATGGTTCCAGCAGCCAGGATCTGAGGCAGCCAACTTTTGCAGGATGGAGACAAGAGTTCCATTAGCCCATTCTACTGCCCCATTAGTAGAAGGGTGGTAGGGAGCAGCGAAACTCTGGGTAATTCCAAATAGCGAAGTTAGCTCCTGTACTACCTGGGAGGTGAAGTTCAAACTATTGTCTGAGAGCAAGGTCTGGGGGCACCCATGCTGGGTGAAAACGGAGCAAACAAGGAACAAAGCGGTAGCCTTAGCCGTGGCTGCAGGAACTGAGATCGCCTTGACCCACTTAGTCAGATGGTCTATGGCAAGAATGATATACTTGTGACCATGTAGACCAGTGGGGAGGGGACCCACCACATTGATACTAAAGACATTGAAGGGCTTAATTGGCACAATGACAGAGTGCTGATATTGAGGGTTGGCCCAGTCTTGAGTTTGGCAGGTCATGCAAGCTTCCAGAACCTCTTGGATGGTTTCGACCATTTGGTCCCAGTAGCAGCGTGACTTTAGCCACTTTTAGGTCTTCTTAACTGCACCATGCCCAACAGTAGTGTGGCCTTCCAGGATGACGTCAGTGCGAGAGGAGGGTCAGATGTAGGGAAGCCACTTCTTGTTGACTCTCTTGTAGAGTAACCCATCCTTGACCTGGGTGTCTTGGGTCATTTGGCAGAGTTTGGCTTGGACCTGGGGGGATTCCAGCTCTCAACATTCAGGATGCCCTATTAAGTCATAGAGCTGATCCTCCTCCGGGGTCAGGACTGCTAATACCAGCATCCTGGAGAGTCCGTCAGCGTTCTGGTGAATAGCACCGGTGTGATGGATGATGGTGAAGTCATAGCTTTGTAGTCTTAGGGCCCACCTTGCCAGTCGTCCATCTGGGTCTTTCATTTGGCAGCCATCAAAGGGAAGAATGGTCAGTAATGATAGTAAAATGGGCGCCATAGAGGTAGGGCTGAAAATGCTTGATGGCTAAAAGAACGGCTAGGCATTCCCTCTCAGTGATGCTGTAGTTTCGCTCAGCCTTGCTTAGGGTCTTGCTAAAATAAGCTATTGGATGGTTGACCTGGTTCTCATCATGCTGAGCCAGGATAGCCCCCACAGCGACGTCACTAGCATCTGTGAACAGCAAGAAGGGCTTGTCAAAACGGGGATGAACTAGACAGGTTTAGTACATAAAGCCGTATGTAGAGCATTGAAGGCATGTTCCTGCTCAGGTCGCCATTCAAATGGAACGTTTTTTTATAGGAGGTAGAACAACGGCTTGACAAGGTCAGCAAACCGAGGGATGAACTGATGGTAATAGCCCACCATACCTAGGAAGACTTGAATATCTCGTAGGCTTTGGGGGCGCGACATCTTTTCTATGGCATCAACCTTATTGGGGATAGGTTGAATGCCACGCTTGGAGACCTTATGGCCTAGAAACTCTAGCTCAGGCTGGAAGAAGGAGCACTTCGAGAGCTTGAGCTTGATGGAGGCTTTCCAGAGATTCTCAAAGACTTCCCTAAGGTGGTCAACATGTCCATTAAAGGTTTGCAAAAAAATGGTGATGTCGTCCAGGTAGACCAGGACACAGGAGAGCTTCAGGTTTCCAAGGATCCCATCCATGGCGCGCTGGAACGTGGCTGAGGCGTTGCAGAGGCCTTGGGGCATCCGGGTAGGCTTGAACAGCCCTTTGTGGGTGATTAGAGCACACTTGGCTCGGTCTTCAGGAGTGAGCTCGACCTGCCAGTACCCGCTGGTGAGGTCCATGGCCAAGAAGTACTGGGAACCTGCAAGCAGTCAGAGCGAGTCGTCAATATAGGGCAGAGGATAGCTGTCCTTCTTAGTGATGGAGTTGAGTTATCAACAATCCATCACCACCCGGTGCTTGCCATCCTTCTTTCAGACCAACAACAGCGGGGAGGACCAAGGGCTACGCGAGGGAACCAAGAGCCCACGTTGAGCAGCTGTTTGAGTTCTACCATGACCTGAGCCTCTTTGACCTTGCTCTTGCAGTAAGGCCAGGACTGAAATGGGGGGCATCCCCAGTTTCTACATGGTGGAGGACTCCGTTCATCCTTCCAAAATTGTAGGTTAAAGTGGAGAATAGATCCGAGTATTCCTCCAAAAGCTCCTGAACCTTGAGTCACTATTCATCAGAGAGGTCCTTTCCTATGTTAGCGTCGACCAAGTTAACTGAGGATGGTGACTCCAGGCCAAGGTCCCTTAATTCCCCAAAGCTTTGGACGTCAGCAACAGCCCCCATTGGTAACAGGTGAACGTAAGCGGTGGGTTGGTTAGGTCCTATAACTTTTGGTTTGTCAGTCAGGTTGGCTAGCAACACTGATATTTATCTGGCATACGCTGGATCAAGGATTCCGGGGCAGGTCAGCACTTCCTTGGGAGATGGGTTATCCAGACCTCAGACCTCCAGTAAGTACCCCGAGGGAATGTTGATGTGGACCCAGGTGTCGACAATGACCTGGGATTTTGGGGGCATGGTAGTGGCCTGGGGCAAGTAAGCCAACATCCCCTCAGATCCATCCACAGCAGGAGGGGGCAGCTGGACTTGTTAGCCCCAGACGTGGTACTCAAGCCGATCAATTTGTCCTTCAGTCTCCAGTAGGCAGGCTTGGGCCTTGACATCAGCCTTAGAGTCATGGGCAGTTTCAAAAACCAGAGGGACCCAGTGTCCTAAAAGGGAGAGGAAACCACCGTCATTGTGGATAACAGCTGAATAGTCTCAAAGAAACTGGGTTCCGAGGAGTAGATCATAGCTGGTGTTGTCCAAAGTGATGGCAGTTGTATCCAAAGCGAGCTTCCCGAACCAAATCAGTAGAGAGGAATAGGCCCCTATGGATTGGGTGCACTGAGGGCCAGCCGTGCCATACTCCATGTAGTGCGGCATGTTGGGGGCAACCTTGATGCGTTTCATCAGCTTGGAAGAGATAACGTTCATGGGGGAGCCACTGTTGACTATGGCATAAACTGGAACCTTGTGGACCCAGATGGTGACTCAGGTGACCAAACTTCCAAACTGAGGCGGCAAAGTAAGGAACATAGGAGAATCATCAGAAGAAGAGTAAGCAGTATCAATGTCTTTATTGTCATTAGATACCGCAGCTACTTCTTTGGGGTTAACAGCTTCTGGTTTGTGTGTAGGGGTTACTTGAGGCTGGACAGGGGTGTCAGCATGGAGCGCCTCATCCTTCATGCTGACTGCCCTTTTCCCGCCTCCTCAGCTAGATGTTTCCAACAAGTTTTGGCGCTATGCCTAAAGCCATTGCAATAGGTGCACCGAGGATGAGGGGGTTTTCTGGTTCTTGACTACATGGACCCTAGGGCAGTTAGAGGGGCCAGCAGCCGCAGCCTTAGAGTTCAGGATCATAGCAGGGATCTCGTTGAGGGCCTCCTTGATCTCTCTGATGCAAGTGAACCCATTCTTTTGCCTGATCATGTGCATCTGGACCTCAGGATAGGACCCCAGGGCGGAGATGATGGCAGTAATAGCGTCATCCGGAGTGATATGGCTTGTCATAACCAAAGGTTGAGCCTGAGCGTAGAACTAGTTGGCAAACTCCATAGGGCTTTTATTTGTTAAGTTGAATTCCCAAGAACGCTTGCTTCTGGTTGGCCAAGGTTTTGTTACTTCCAAACTCTTAGATCAGGGTGGTGCGAACTTGTTCCCAGGTGTTACGCTCCTTCAGATGGGGAGTCATAATTTCCCAGGTGGTGCTGTCTAGGCATAAGTGGATGTGCTTCACCTTTTGTCAGTTGGTGGCCTCCTCCATAGAGCTCTTGTAGGCATACAAGAAGGAGGTGATGCTCTCCCGTCCAGGGGTGAACTTCTCCTTGAAGCTAGGCTTAAAGTTAGTGATAATAGGAGTAGAGAGGTGTTAATGCCTGGGATAGGCGTTGCCGCTGAGATCTCCGTTTCTGCATATTCTCGAGGAGCCTATAGATCTAGCTGCCTTCACAAGCCTTCTAAGTCTTCTTGGATATATTCCCAATTTTGACTGAGGGTGGAAGTGGATGCCTTGCTGGCAACCTGCTCCTTTAAGGACTGAATTTTGGCATTCTGTAGTTGGAGCTGGTTTTTGATGGTGGCCAACTGGGTTTTGAACCCACGACACGTTGTCTCAAGCTGGGAGATGTGAGCATCAGTGAGCCTCATGAAAGCGCTGAGGTTATCCATCTCATCTGACAGCGCTTCAATGGAGACCCTGGGGTCAAGGGGAACACCGTCCATTTGGAGCTTGCATCCCAAGGCCACCTTCTGGATCTGGTCCCGCAGGGTGGCCAGAGCAGTTATTATATCTTTTCGCAGGGGTCTTCGGGTTTGCCCAAGGTTGGGGGGCCAGAAGACCTTGAGGCCCACACAGACCCTCGGGGCCTGCTGGTCCCTGATGCCCCTCAGGACCTTCTGGCCCCCTAGGCCCTTCAGGGCCGGCAGCCGCGGGGAGTAGTTGTGAGAGGCCAGCTCTCAGTAGCGCTGTTGTAGGGATTGTAGTAGTTCCTCAACTTTTTGTAAGCGCTGGGACCATGTCACTTCAAACCGCTGAGCATTTTGGCGAAATTGCTCCTCAAGGTAGCCAGAGATGCCGCAATCTAATACCACCAGTTGATCGCGGATATCATTTATTAGTTGCCAGTTATCAAGTATAGCTTTGTAAAGTCATGCACAAAGGAGGAGGCAGCATCGTAGAAGTTGATAATATACAAATATAAATTTTTGGTGAGCCCTAGGTGCCAAGAGACCTCCTGATGGTGTAATCCTACTAACTGGAGGAGGTGATGAATTGCTGGGTGAACGAAATTACAAAGGTAGCAATCAGGCCCCAAGGTAAGCTCTCCAGCAGGTAATGCAGCCATCAAGTAGAGGTCCCGCATTGCGGATGGCATGGCGGAGGCGTGGGAGCAGCTGGAGCGGACACCCTCAGCGTAAATGCCAAGGACTAGTTGTTTGATAACATTGTGGGTGTGTTCGAGCTGCAGTCGATATTGGCCCCAGTTTAGGGAGGGCAGCAAAAGTTGGAAGGCGGCGTGGAACTCTAGCCTTTCCAGCTGCGATGGCGGCGTTGCATATTGGGAAGAACTAACCCATTGAGAAATGCTCCTCAATTGACCAGTCATTTGGTCATCAGGGTTGCTCTTGGTTTCCATTTTGTTGTGATTGACGTTTTCACTAGGTCATCTCGGAGCCCCCTGTAGTGAGCACCACTTTGTTGGCGCTACAGTACTTTTGACTGGTGCTGGGGTTTGTGGTGGCTCAAAACTGGAAAATCAGAAATGAGCACCAAAGAGAGAAACGGAAAATAAAGGTTAGTTTATTGAATATTTTATTAAATCAAAAAGCTTTGATATTTATAGGGTGCATTAGGACTCAATGCCTTTGGGATCTTCAGAGCCTCATCCGATCAGGATCCTTACTAACCTTCTGGAAAGGCCTCCTTGAGGGCGCCCTCAATGGATATTGTCGCTCACCAGACTGAGAAGGTGGAAAGCCCGCTCCACGTGACTTTGCACTAGGTAAGGATGATCCAGAAAAAGTTTTGTCTTGGCTGGAATCAACGACCAATTTGGTACAGCCAGATTTAGAAGACAGGAATTTGAGACGATTTTTCTCTTGAATCCTGACAGTGATAAAATAGGATGAGATACCTAATTTTGAGGATAGTAAGGGTTAATTGATGGGCATTGAATATCGCAGTCTCCTTTTTAATATCCATGACAATCCTTTGGATGGCAATCGCTTTTAACCTGATTAATTCATCAGCCAGTACTCTCATAATTATTTTAGAAGTTTTGAAGTGGAAGGGTCTACCAAAAGTTGGTCACTGCTGGATATTTGTGGTTCTCTCACATAAAGGGCCTGGAACAGCGACGTCTTGATTACTGATGATAACTTATCAGTTAGGCTAACAAAGTAGATGGTAGATAATGATCCACCGCATTGGTTCAATGGCTTCCATATTATGAAGAATAGATACTAGAGTACCGTTTGCCCAATTACTACCCCATTAGTTTAATGATATAGGGGCAGTGAAGTTTTGGCTGGTATTAAATAACAATGTCAGTTATTGAACAACTTAGGATATAAAACCTAGCCTGCTGTCATAAAGTAAGACCCTCATGCACATAGGTTTTGTGAAAATAGATTGAAATAGGATTAAGCCTGTAGACTTTTTGGTGCTGGCAGGGACTCAGATAACGTGACCCACTAGTTAAGATTAATAATAGTATGATGTAACGATGGCCATAGACACTCATAGTTAAAGATCACACTACATACACACTGACCGCGCTAAAATGGCAATGAGGGATCCATGACTTTTTGCTGGTAGCAAGGGCTAGGAAGATCCTGTGTTCTTCAGGTTAAATAAGCTTCAAAATACTTCATGTATGGTTTCAAGCATTTAGTCCCAATAACATCGTTTCTTTAAAAATTTGTATGCCTTCTTGACTGCTACATTTACCATGCTGGAGTGGCCTTTCAAATAACTTTTAGTTTAAGAGGATGTCTGCATGTAAGGTAACAATTTTCTATCAATAAGTTTATAGAGTATCCCAGCCTTAGCCTGGGTATCCTTCGTCATAAATTGCACCTCTTGTTTGTTTTCTGAAGTCTCCAACTCCCACCTGTCAGACTGCTCAATAAAATCATATAAATAGTCCTCTTCATATATATTTATGACAAACTTTGGCATCCTCAACACCCATCCACATTTTGGTGAGTTATACCATCATGATGAATAATAGTGAAGACATAATTCTAAAGCCAAAGAGCACAACTTGCAAGCCTCTTGTCTTGATCTTTGATTTTCTAGAGCCATCTGTGGGAGGCGTGATTATCATAATAGTGAAGTGAGTTCCATTTAGATAAGGTTGGTAATTTTAATTGTGAGAATCAGGGCCAAGCATACCCATTCAGTAATCTGTAATTCTGTTCATCCTTAAATATGGGTTTGTTGAAATAGTCCACCAGTAAGTCTAATTGTTGACTGTCTAACTGGGGTAGAATGGTTATACAGCCACATCGCTGTCATTGTGTTTAGTAAGAAGGGTTGATCAAACTTTAGATTAATAAAAATAGGCTGGGTAATCAAAGCTGTTTTAAGAATATTGAAAGCTTAGTACTTCTCAGGATTTACGCACAGGAAACAATTTTTTTAAGAAGGTAGACTAAAGGCTCAGCAAGGTCAGCAAAACTCAGAAGGAACCTCATGTGATACCTATCATCCCGAGAAAACTTAATGTCCTTAAGACTACAAGAGATATATTTCTTGATTGTAATGATCTTATTGGATAGAGGTCGAATCCATCATTTGGTGACTGTATACCCAAGGAAATCCATCTCAGGCTGGAAAACCGATCACTTAGAAGTCCTGAGCTTCAGTGAAGCCTGCCTGAGCTAATCAAAGAATTAACAAACATATTCCAGGTGCTATGAAAGTTCAAATGATATAATTATATTGTCAAGGTAGACTAAAGCACATGATAACTTCTGTCATATGGTAACCCATCAATAGAACGTTAAAAGTGCCATGGCATTGCACAACAACTGTGGCATTTAGATTAGCTTAAATTTTACTTGCTCATGGTTAGTGCACATTTGGCTCAATCCTTGGGGAAGAGCTTGATTTTCCAGTAACAGTTGGCAAGTTACATCACCAAAAAGACTGAGCTCCAGATAAGAAGCGTAGCGAGTCTTCAATATTAGATGATGGATAACTGTCCTTTTTGGATACTAAATTAAGCTTGTGGAAATCTATAGCAACTTAGGAACTTCCATCATTCTTGCTATTAATTAGAAGGGGCGACGATCATGAACTTCAGGAGGGCACTGTAAGTCCTGGAGAGCAATCTCTACACCTGAACAGGGAGTAGTTCCTGACTAGAACCAAGAGGGGGCTTAAGAAGGCTGCTACCCCAATCATCACCAAGGATGATTTAGTTCATATGGTGGATGAGCGGTGGATCACTGCTTATCCTTGAAGGTCTCTACTTCTGATTCTTCCTACACCAGGAA
>JAKSZP010008979.1:0-11269 GCA_022478985.1 Massospora cicadina
TACAAGAGGTGTCAACAGTAATCTGATTCTTGGGAGTGATTTAGATATGGCGATAATTTGAACTTTTTCAACAAGCTGAGACAAAATCACATTGCTAGGTGAACCCATATTATAAATAGCCAAATTTTTACTTTATGTACTAATACTTCTACACAAGTTACATCAGTACTAGAATGTGGGATCAAAAAATATAGAGGTACTCCTTGGTCAGATAGGAGCATAGGGTTAAACAGAAGATTAAGAAGAAGCTCCATCGCTACTTAATTTTTTCTCAAGAGATTGATGTAAATTGTAGAAAATAAAACATAGCACTCTTTAGAGAAATTAGAAATTCTTGGTCGAGGCTAAAAAGTTTGTCAGCACAGAGAGCATCATGTTCTATGCCTAGCGCTTTTTTCACTTGTCATACTATTTTTTAACATTATTTTTCCACATTATCACTTAATCCACAGTAACCACAAGGATCTTTATTATTTATAAGCTTAGTTTTAGTGGTACCGCATGAAAACATTTTTAAGGATTACTAACCAAAGATTGGTGTGCTGCTTTTCTAGGGATCTCCAATAACGCCTCTTCTATAATGAGGGTAGACCAAAGTTTGCCTTTATGCGAGTATAAATGGAGCAGCAATTGAGTACGTTATGAGAGGGCAGTCATTACAGAAGAGATGTCATCATCCAAGGTAGTGCGGTCACAGTGGTGAGAATCTGAGTGTAATGATAATAACGCTTGACAAACTAATGGATTGACTCTCCTCGTTTAAGTTTATATTGATAAATGCCTGCTTTTATTTAGATAGATTTTGGTCACATTTGAATTCATTAATGAGGAAGACTTTACTAAAGCCCAGGTGTAAAACTCTTTAGATGAGAAGCCATATTTTTTAAACAAATCAGCTTAAACATAAAGTAATTTGCTAAACTTTTTGGTGATCAGATGCCTCCTCCATGGCTCATTTAAAAATAAAGAGAAATAAAGGAGTGAGTACTATCTTCATCTGGCTCATACTTATCCTTGAATGTGGGTTTGAAGGAATTATATTCACCAGTTAGAACATGAACATCTAGTATTGGTACAGGTTTAGCTTCTGAGGGTTCATACTTGGGAATATGGGCTTGAGTCAGAATAATAACTTGTTGTCATACGAAGTTAAGATCATCTTTATATTATAAAACTATTGAGTAAGTTGATCAACCAAAAAAGAATGATTCATTTTTAGAGCTTATTATGAGCAATTCATTTTGCTTGTTCTCAACACTCCAACTTAGCAGTTAAACAATTAATAGACGCTATCAAACTGTGAACTGAGCTTCTTGAGTGGTTTAAAGTTTTCACATAGATAATAAGAATTACTTATAACCTATAATGGTTTTATTAAGGAAAGATTTGGATTAAGAGGAGACCTTCTTAAGACAGGGAACACACTTGTGCAATAGCTCTTATTTGTTTTTCCAAGACTTAAACTCTTAACACCAGCTGTTTAAGTACTTCTGAATCAATAATTAAGATGGTAGGATCAGGAGACCCCTGGGGGCCATGGTGGCCAATGGAAAGCTTTAGAACCAGAAGGTCCAATGGGACCACATTCACCAGAAGGTCCTGGCACATTGAAGGAGAACTAGGTGGGCTTAGGGGTTCATGAGGACCTCTAGGCCCCAAGGGACCTTCTCAATTTTCGTTAGCATCCACAACTTAGTTTTTTTTGTAATACATAACGTTCAGAAACCTGGTTGTCACAGATGAGCCTGTGAGTGATGCTCCTGGTCAGTCCTCAACCAGTGGAATATCTATAAATACCAACATCCAAACTGGTGGCAGTACTGGCGACCAGGCATCTGAGTTGAGGACAAAGAGGCCCTTTTATAGGCACTGATGGCCCAAATAAATTTCCTTCCAGCAGTGACGTCATGTGAGATAATTTTTGCCTCGCCAACTTAGAAGATTTACTTAATGAGGATGATGACGCCGCCAAAATCCATATGAAACCTGACCCCCTTTTATACCCTCAGGTGCTGAAATAATCTGAATTCTGCTGATGATGCCCCGATGAGTGAAATGATTTATGCCAGCAAAAGTTTTAGAAATACAATCACGCATATTAACTAATTGGGCAGATGTTAATTTCCACTCAACTCAAAAGATACATAGTGAGGAACATTGTATTAGCGCCTTCATTTAAACCCAATGACAAGGCGCATCTTACTAGATATAGTAATTGACTCATTTCAACAGAACATCAATTGAGCAGAAACCCAGAAGCAGGACCTAGCACAATGGCCCTTGAACATCTAGGACCAGGGGGTCACTGCCACGAGAAAAAGCTCATGCATACAGGAACTAGAGAAAATAAGTGAACAAACAAAAACAGCAATTTGACGCCGTCTGACTGGAGGGTCCTGAAACCTCCTCTTTTGAAACCATAAATTTCTCCCATTTTATAATATCAAATTCATTTATACCCTGATTTTCCACTTGAAGCAGATAAACCTTACTTTTATTCTAATTGAATCATTTCTACATATTCTTAAGTTTATCCTTTTTATTTTTTTGTGTTGTATCAAATTTATAATCTACAGTATCCAATCTGGAATTAACCTGTTATCAAGAAGACAATCTGTCGAGATTACATTAATGCTGATAACGCTAAGGAAGAGGTTGGTAAAAGTTTCATTGAGTTATGAAGGCCAATGCTTGTCAACGATGTCAAAGAGAGCCAGGAAGTTTGCTAAGAGGGTGTAAAAATTTACTAGTTTGTTCTTATTGGCAAACAACCCTAGTAATCTTTTTACTGAACAGGTTCAATTTCCTCGTACACCTCGCGTTGTAAAGAATATATTATCTGATAATAGTATGAAGACTAATATCTGTAGTTGGGTTAGAACTATTATTAGGCCCAACGCTTTAGCTGGTATTTCCAATTAAATACTTGATAGTCATACTCATAGGGATTCATTCCCTGCAATATTGTCCACCTGATATTTGTCAAGATCTCCTGATGACAGTTTCTTTTGGCCCAACACACAGTTGGCAATAATCCCTTAGTTGTGGTTCCCTTCATCTCTAGATCCCATTGGATCTCTACTCTTCTCTCTGAGAGTCTACCACTTATTTCCTTCTGCAATAAAATCCTTGAGATGGAACTTCACACTGGATGCTGATAGTCTAACTATAACCAAATATACAATAAAACTAATAATGTTTTTCGTAGTACTAGTTGTTTTTGTAGTAAGACTTTCTTCTCTTTTTTATTATAGTGAATCCTAGGGAATTTATAGGGGATTCGGCCATCTAACCCTTGGTTGACACCTCTTTGATGAAATGGCAGCCGTTGCCATTGAATCACCCTTTCTTGTCTCGGCAGAGATGGTCTTCCCCATTCTGGCTAGGATTCCATCATCGGACATCCTCAAGACCTCAAATGGAAAGAGTCAGAATTGTGTCCCTAATGTTTTCCTCTCAATCCAAGTGTACCAACCATAATTGGTTAGCGACCTTCTTAGGTAATGGGACTTTTTACCCATTATGGCAGGTCACTTCACCAACCAATTGATTTGCTAGTTGCAGGTGGCATCACTCGCCTTGCAATTCATTAAGCATTCCCAATCAGTTGGTGATGAAACCTGACCAATCCCAATCAGTACACCTGATAGTTAATTACTATCAGATGCCCCTATTTTGTCAGCTGCTCCACCCGATGAGATATTAGGTATTCATCTGGATTGATCCCTGATGGATACAACCAGATTAATATCCCAAAATCCCCTGAACGTAGTTCCTCCAAAATTTGGGCCAACCGATTTCTGATTCACTTCACTTTAGGAAATTTTCCCTTAGTGACACCAGGTAATCTAGCAGGCTGGGCTTATGGGCAAAATCCTAACACATCCCCCCTCTTGCCAGATTTTTAGTGAGATAAGGACCAGGGCATGAGAACACCACTTTTGACACTCAGTCAAATACTTCATTGGCTTGAGCGGAGTACACTTATTATTACTCAACGATCTTTAGGATGGCCTTTGGCATATGGCATTCCTCCTCTTCCTCCTTTCTACCGCCTACTCAGAGCGCGGTCCCCACGAACTCTCGTCATGCTGGGCTAATTGATTTACTTGTGACGATATTATTCCCAGCATCCAGTTTTCCCCCCATCAGGGTATATGACCCACTGTCATATTCAGGATTCTTGGTCCGGCGTCCTTGAATTCCTGATTCTCTCCTCATCCTAGACAGGAGACTCTTGCTGTCAATGTTCATTTCACATCTTGATTAAGAATACTTATTCCTATTTGCCCTCATTATTTTGCTCATAACCTCTTGGCTGTAAGTCATTCTTAATTCTTCCCTCAAAAGCTTGTTTCATTAATTTTTGAAATTAATTTCCCAAAATTGGAGCCTAATGAATTATAGAGTGCATAATGTCAACTTCTATATAAGTCTGACATCCCCCTCTAGTCCTGCTCATATGTCGAACTTGGAATCCCGCTACCAACAGCTTCTTAACAGCTTGTCAGATTCGGACCTTTGCCTCTTCCAGCAAATGAGTCAGTATGCTCAACGGAACCTCTTCTAGATCCCTCCAGGACTCATATGCCTAGTCCAGTGCAAGCAGCTAGTCCTTCCATCAAATAACCGGAAATGGTAACCAATCCTTCCAAAACCAGGCATGCCATCATTTCAAACAACTCTCAGCTGACTCTTCCCTTATAGTCAATCCCTGAGTTGGACTTCAAAACCCTACTGGATTTGGCTCCTTTCACTGATGCTGTAAACATCATCGTTGATGCTCCAGAGGTCATGCCAGTCGCTTTGGATTGTTCATTATTGGCTGGGTCAGACTTACTCCCTGAGTTTTTCTTCCAACTTGGTCAATTCTACAAACCCGCCGTGCTGGTTTCTGAGCTTTCAATTGAGAACAGCATACATTTTGAGCTCCCCTACGCTGAACTTTGGGTGCAAGTCACTGAGGCATTGACATTAGCGCTGAATCCCTCTTATCTGGACAATCTTCTGGATTTGGATACTGCTGCTTATGCTCTCCACTTTGCCAGCCAAGTTTTTCAAAGTTGGTCCACAAAGCTTCCAGCCTTGCCTAGCTTCCATTGGTCATTCAGCTTCAGCTTCCGCGAAGCCCATAGTCATCATTTACACGATGCAATCCGCTCTTTACACAACTACCTCTTCTCTGGAGCTTCTCATCGCTACCTTCCATTGATGGCATTAATTGGGGGCATAATTCGACAACCTCATCAAGTATTCCTTCTTCACTGCCAGCTCACATGTCCAGTGTTCTTGATGAGGCCTGTTGGCAGGCACTTAAGACAAATCTTCTGGTGCCAGTGCCTTATCAGGATTACTTGGGGTTATTCACCGATTGCCTCTTCCTGTATTGCTGTTTTCCTCCCCTCTCTGGGGTTTTGTGATTGGCTTCTTCTGACATATTAATTTCCCTTCCCCTAGTCGCTTTTTCTCAAGGCTCGGCATCCGCTCAAAGAACATAGTTTTGTGTAGGTCTCACCCTTGCAAGTGTCCAATCACATATCAATTTTGACGGGCAATTTCTTCCTACCACGATCCATCCTCTCTCCCCCTAGGCAACATAGGTGGAATCATCCCTGTACTGAGGACGATCAATAAAAAAAATTAAAGGTACATCAGCTTTTTTTTATGCATTTAAAATCTGTTTTTCCCAATATCCTTTAACAATTTATTTTATTTTAGTTTTATTTTTATTTTTATTATCTCTTTTTTTCCAAGGGACTTGACCTTGTTTCAGTTCAGAGGTCCATCTTTTCCCCCCAAACTGGATCCTGGGCACTTAAACCTACCAGTTTTCTATGGTTCAGAGGTCCTTTTTTGGACTTAACATATAGATTGGTTCAGAGGTCCATTTTTCAAACTTGACCTAATCATCAGGACATGACCATCTTAATGGTTCATCAGTCCTTTGGGAACTCTTTTATTTTTTCTTTGATCCAACGCTTTAGGTACTTAGCATGGACTCAATTTACTACTCTTCCATCCAAGAGATTCTTGATGGAATAAGCATTGGTCGCAGTCTTGGTGATTACTTTGAAAGGACCTAACCATAACGCATCCAATTCGTTTCTTTGTCCAAAACCATGCATATTGCAATAGGCGACTCTTTCTCCTTTTTGGTATTCTTCTAATGCTGGTTGGTTCTTATCATCCCTCGATTTCACATGTATTCTTTTCTTCAAGGTTGTATTGAATGCTTGCGATTGCATATCAATCAGGATACTCATCAGTCAGTTCAGAGATTGTTTGGTACTCATCCCCAATGTAGGTTCTACTACCTAATATAATATTGGCGGCAACGCGGCCTTCCTCCCATATAGTAATTTAAATGGCGTCTTTACTGTCGCCATATGATGACTAATGTTATAGGCGAATGTCACCCAACTCAGGTACATTCCCCACGCGGAAGTTCTTCCTGCAACTAGCTTCCTCAGCGTCACGGCCAGCGTCCCATTGACCTGTTCTACCAGTCCGTTTGTCTCCAGCTGGTATGGTACTGACACAACTCCCTGGATCCCCAATATTTCATTTAGCCTTGGGATCACATGAGATGTTAAGTTGGTCCCATTGCCACTCAGTAGGACTTGTGGACATCCATGCCAGTATAATACTTGATCCATGATGAATCTCGCAGTACTGGTAGCGTCAACTCTGGTTAGGGCTTTTGTTTCAACCCATCTCATCAGATGGTCAATAGCTATTATGATGTATTTGACTCCTCCTGTGCTCATCGCCAGTGGTCCCATCATGTCAATGGACACCGTGTGCCATACAAATCTAGGTCGGACCAGTCAGTATCTAGTTGTATTCTTATGTGGTTTATGCGGATGGCATTCCACGCAACAAGACAGATAATCCGTGACATCATAGTTAATTGATTCCCAGTAATAATACTGGCGAATATGGTCAGTTGTTTTTCTCAGGCCTCCATTCCTGACAACCTTATGAGCTGCTTGAACTATTGATGCTCTTTCTGACAGTTTCAGAAATAATAATCATTTCCTGTTTATCGTCTTTTATACTTGTCCATCCATAATCTCGGTGTTTTCCATCACTTTTTGAAGCGCACCTTGGATTTCTTGAGACTCGTCCTCAATTCTTCCTTCGACCATTCTCTGGAATAGCTCATCCACTTGCGGGTATACCAACTGGACCATTGGTAACCGTGATAAGCCATCCGCGTTCTGGAGAGAAGACCCCACTCGGTGGACTATATCATAATCATAAGTCTGAAGCTTAAGTGCCCATCGGGCCAGTTGTCCTTCAGGTTCCTGTAGATTGTGCAGTCAATGCAATGAAGAGTGGTCCATCGCCACCTTAAAGTGTGTTCCATGGACATACACCCAAAACTGTACAGGCGTAAATGACTGCAAGGCATTCACGCTCAGTCACAGTGTAATTCCTCTCAGCGGCTAAGAGTGTCCAGCTCACATATGCCACCGGATGTTTGTCCCCAAGTTCATCTACTTGGCTCAGTATGGCGCCAATGGCTGTCAACGAGGCATCAGTTTGTTTGATAAACTCCCAATTGAAATTTGGATATTTCAGAATTGGCAAATTGATCAGATACTGGCGTAACTCATCAAAAGAGTCCTGGGCCTCTTCATTCCATATGAATCCTTTTTTTGGATCCTTTAGTAAATGAAACAAAGGCTCAGCTATTTGGGCAAAGTCCTGAATAAATCTTCTGTAGTATCTGACCATCCCAAGGAATACTTGGATGTCTTGGACACTCTTTGGCACAGCCATGCACTCAATAGCTGCTATCTTCTGGGGTTGTGGCTGCAATCCATTTGCGTTAATCACAAATCCCAGGTATTCCAGCTCCTTCTTGAAGAAGTGGCACTTCCGTGGCTTAATCTTCAGGTTAGCCACAGACAGTCTCTTAAAAACTTCTTCCAAGTGATGGAGGTGATAAGTAAATGTTCTACTGAACACATTGATATTGTCCAGATATACCAGGATGCACGACAACTTCAGGTCACTCAATATCGCATCCATGGCTTTCTGAAATGTCACGGGCACATTACAAAGACCCTGGGGCATCTTAGTCAGCTGGTATAACCCCTGTGCGGTGATAATCGCACATTTTTCCTGGTCTTCTGCTGGCAAGTCAATCTGCCAGTATCCTGAGATTAGGTCCATCGCAGAAAAATACTTTGCTTCTCCTAATCAATCCAGCACATCGTCAATCCTCAGTAGGGGATACAAATCCTTCTTCATAATTTTATTCAGCCTCTGATAGTCAATCACTACCTTATTTGATTCATCTTTTTTCTTTACAATCAGAATTGGGCTTGCCCAGGGACTTGACGACGGAACTAGAAGCCCATGCTTTACTAATTTACTGATCTCATCTTCCGCTACCACTTCAGTGTCTTTCAATCTTCAGATCAGTCTCATTCTTTTTTTTAGTACTAGATGGAGATCAGTCTCATTCTTATTGGTAGATTTTCTCCAGTGTTGACCTTGTGAATTACTCCTTGTGCGCATCCCAAATCATGGTTGTCCTGAGCGAATACTTCCTGATATCTCTCAAATAATTTCAAGCACCTCCCCTTTCTGCCCTTCCAGCAGATCTGCAAGCTGCTCTCGATCAACCAATATATTGATGCTTTTGGCCGCCCCAGCCAGTAATCCTAGTTCATTGAGAGACCCTAAATCATATAATTATTTCAATTTGGCCTGATTGGCAGATTTCCCCATTATTAACCTTGCAATTCACTTCATGTGTATCCCAATTTCCTGGTCATTTTTGGGAGAATTTTCTCTGATACTTTTCAATAATTCAAGCATCTCCTCTTGCTGGCCTTCCGACAGATCAGCGAGTTGCTCTTAATCAACCAATAGGTTGAAACTTTTGGCTACCCCAGCTGATACATTCATCTCCTTGAGGGTTGAATTTCCTCCGTTCAGCTGTCAGGGTTTCTTGTTGCTTCTTAGGTCCGAACTCATAGACCATAAAATCGATATTTTAATATTTTATATATTTTTTGTATCTTTCTTTTGTAATGGGACTTGCAACCTACAAAAAGGCTCAGAGGTCCTTCCTTTCCCTTCATCTTAACTGAGTCCTGGGTACTTAAACTTACCAGTTATCATGGTTCAAAATCTTAGCCTCTTAAGATTTAACTAACCATTTGGTTCAGTGGTCCCCTTCTGGGACTTGACCAAAATCTCAGGACATAACCATTTAATGGTTCAGAGGTCCTCTGGGAGCATTGCAATTATTTTCTCTTAGGCTTAATACTACCAATTAGTATTGACCTTTCTCCCTATATGACCAGCAGCGCTGTCTTATCATGTATAGGCCATACTTGCCAACTTCAGGAAGTTCTCCTGCATTAGGCTTTTTAGCCCTGACTGAAAGGTCGTCCAACAGCCCTAATTTCATCTCTTATTTGGAAACTGATGCTTTCAGATCTTTGTATCTCATCAGCCAACAGTTTTGTCCAATTATCCAGCTCGTTTTTTCAACTCTGAAAACGATTTTCAGCCTTCATGGCTATCCTTAATTACACAGGTCGTTCTGGCATCGTTAGATTCATCTAATGTCTCTGGAATTGATGAACTCGTCTCCAGCAACTCCTGACCAGTTATTGAGTGTTATTAAATAAAATGATTTCCTCCACTATCTTGGATCAATCATTTCCTCTTTTGACTTCATCTCTTCATTGGTATGGCAATCCAATTCTCCAGATTGATTGCTTCTTATTTTGTCAAATGCCTCATCTAAACACTCTCTCCTCAGGACTATTTAAAGCGGATCCAATTAAAACCTGAGTTGATCCTGCTGCTCCTCATGACTACTTCCAGCGGGCCCAATTTCAACCCAAGTTGGCCCTGCTGAAACTCTTCATCTCAAGTAGATGTCTGGTGGATTTGGTTTCCTTGCAGTACTAGATAGTTTCATATCTAGGCTGCAAGTCCTTTTCCCAGAACTGGAGTATCTTCATTTTGATTCACTCGGAGCTCCACTGCTGAGCTGGGTGAACGCCAATGAACGTGATCCTCTTCTCGTTCTATCTTTGTTATTTCCTTTAGTAACATATTTCTAAAATTGGAAACATCTTCTTTGTACGACATTATTGATAGATTCTTCTACTCAACCACACCTGTATTGAGCACCAACTTGTAAAAATTTACTAGTTTGTCTTATTGGCAAACAACCCTAGTGATCTTTCTACTGCACAGATTCAATTTCCTCGTGCACCTCGCATTGTAAAGAATATAATATCTGATAATAGTATGAAGACTAATATCTGTAGTTGAGTTAGAACTATTATAAGGCCCAACGCTTCAGCTGGTATTTCCAATTAAACACTTGATAGTCATACTCATAGGGATTCATTCCCTGCAATATTGTCCACCTGATATTTGTCAAGATCTCCTGATGACAGTTTCTTTTGGCCCAACACACAGTTGGCAATAATCCCTTAGTTGTGGTTCCCTTCATCTCTAGATCCCCAATTGGATCTCTACTCTTCTCTCTGAGAGTCTACCACTTATTTCCTTCTGCAATAAAATCCTTGAGATGGAACTTCACACTGGATGCTGATAGTCTAACTATAACCAAATATACAATAAAACTAATAATGTTTTTCGTAGTACTAGTTGTTTTTGTAGTAAGACTTTCTTCTCTTTTTTATTATAGTGAATCCTAGGGAATTTATAGGGGATTCGGCCATCTAACCCTTGGTTGACACCTCATTGATGAAATGGCAGCCGTTGCCATTGAATCACCCTTCCTCATCTTGGCAGAGATTGTCTTCCCCATCCTGGCTAGGATTCCATCATTGGACATCCTCAAGACCTCAAATGGAAAGAGTCAGAATTGTGTCCCTAATGTTTTCCTCATGACTAATTGTACCAACCATAATTGGTTAGCGACCTGCTTAGGTAATGGGACTTTTTACCCATTACGGCAGGTGTTGAGTAATTGACTGGACCTAATTGTCAGATATTGATAGGGACATAATAAGGTTAGCTGTTTAGAAACTTATTATGGATCATATCAGATATTAGCAATTATGGACCAGGTATATTCTAAGCTTATGCAAATCTTAGAATCCGCGGCCTAGCAATTTCACTTACTTATATTTGACTATGATGACACAGGATCGAGGGCTTTGTTGGTAGGTCAAACTTAAATTTAAGTTTTGATTCAATGACTTGAGCACGTGGGCTTTGTTGGTCTATGTCAAAATTAGTTTTTAATGTCAGTCAAGTTTAA
>JAKSZP010008980.1:0-11231 GCA_022478985.1 Massospora cicadina
ATGTGACCCTTGCTGTAGAAAGTTTGCAAGGTATGAAAGTAGTTTGGGTGGACTATGTGGGTTGGTTAATCTGAGCGCCTGTGCAAAGTTAGTCCTTGCTGCTCTGGACCAATGTTGTTGTGAGAGGTCTGGAGCAAGATTTCCTTTATCCAGGTACCTAGATGTGATTGGCATGGCTCTCAAAATCCTATTAGTCCCATGCCTCCGCTTGATCATGGACCAGATAGTGTTTCCATCCGTATAGGAGGGTGAGAGCCACAGCCAGCCCTGGATAAGCGCGCGAATTGAGGTTATAAAGGTAGGTGAGAAGGCTATCGCATGGGCCTGGTACCACAGTATTTAAGGATGAGCGAGTTAGCTACTGTAACTCTTCCTGTTAGTCCTGGGGTTCTCCCCTTGAGGGAGGCTACGCGTTTGGATACCCGTTGTAACAGGTTACTTTCCATTGTCTCATTAGCATATCCCCCTGATTCTAGCCATATTCCAAGGTGTTGGACAGGAGTGGTGGTGGGAGGTGTTGCAAAGGGTAAAATAATTGGGTTTTTTCTTCGATTGTTGGTGTGAGGTTCTGATGTTGTGGCCCAATAGTTTGTGTATTTGCCTAAGAGGATGATTTCTGTTTTCCTTTTGTTGAGCGATGCATTGCTCACCTTGGAGTATTCCTCTAGAGTGTGTTCCAGCTGTCGGGCATCTTTATTGTTTGCTATACCTGCTACGCAGTCATCTGCAAAGGCCAGTATCTTGACTGTTGGTTGTCCTTGTGGTTATCCCCATGAGACGTGAGTCAGTTACTCGAAGGCTGGTGGGTTAAAGCTGATTTGTATAGCAGTGGGCTGAGGGGATCCCTGTTTGAGCCCTCTGTGGTTTGATTATTTTATTGGGCCGCATACAGCCATGGTTGCAGATTCTGTTTGGAGCATCGCCCATTCTATAAATCTTGGCGGACTTTGAAGGCATGTAGACATTCTTTTAGGTATGGCCATCTAAAACGGCCATACGCCTTTTCCTGATCCAAGAAGACCAGGGCACCAGTTGCTTTGGATTGACAAATGTTTGCAACAGAGTGTATGTTGTTCCAGATTAAACGCCCTGGTATAAACCCAAACTGGTTGGGTGATAGGACGTCAGATGCAATTGCGCCTAATCTAGCTGCAGAATTTTTGTTAGAAAATTTGTGTTAGTGTTGAGAGTGCAATTGGCCAGTTGGCCAGGTCCAACTTGTCACCCTTTTTATACAAGGTTATAACGTAGGATTCATGGCCTCCTGTTAATAGGCGTGTTTCCAACAAACTCTGGTATATTGACGCCAATAGGAGGGGGGCGATTTGTTGAAAATATTTTTTGTAAAATTCATAGGGTATCCCATCAGACCCTGGGCATTTCCTACGTGGTGCACCGCGAATTGTTTCCCTAAGCTTCTCCCGTGTAATAAGGGAAAGTATATTGTAATTTGGTGGTGTACTTTTTATCTTGGCAGTTTGAATAAATTCTTTAATTTTTTGTGGATCTGTTGGCATATTGTGATATAATTTGGTGTAATAGTGGTGTACTTCCGCCTTGACCTCCTCAGGGTCAGTTGTCATGTGCCGTTGGTCTTGTGGACCTGTGTGCACGTGGGCTGGTTTCCACGGGAGTGGAATTGGCAGAAAAAGTATGTCAAACAGGTTTCGCCTTCCTTTATAAACTTACCTTTGTTCGATACTTTGATTCTGTGTTGGTGTTCAAAGATGAGATTGTTAAGTCAGGCTGAAATTTCTGCCCATTTGCGTCCCCAATTAGGGCTATAGCCAGATCTCGGAGTATTTATTTCCAGGTGGTCTAGTTCTGCCAAGGTACGCTTGATTGTGGCTGTGTCCGCGGTGTACTTGCATGATGCAATATGTCAGGTTTTGTTGATTAAATCTTTCTTGAAATTTTCCCATGTTCTGATAAGATCCAAAGTGAATGGGGCTGTGAATTCTGGGTTTGTAGCCTTGTTTTCAACCCAGTCAGATATCTCAGGCAATCTTATATTTTCTGGGTGAAGCTTTCTCCAAGGTGACACCTGTGTGTGGGATTGGGTTGGCGCTAACTGCACCATAACTAATTGGTGATCAGAAAAATTGATCTTTTTTGTTGTAAATTTGGAGATTCTTGAGTGGTGGGATTGTGGGATGAGGATGTGGTCAATAAAACTCATTGATATGAGCAGTCCCTCGTGTATGTTGGGTCTTGTCATGTGGGGAAGGATGGTGAATTGGGGGAAGAGCATCCTGTAAGCCAAGAGATGCCTTCATTGTGCGATATTCAATGTGTCCAGGTGGGTATCCCCTGGGATTAGGCCATCGATCTGTATTGGGGTTATCCCAGCAGTTGAAATTGCCTAACATAATGGTATCTGGTGGGAGGTTGAGAGTAGGAATGTTACAAAAAAGTGTTTTCTCTCAGTTGCAGTGCACGTTGCATAGATACATGCTAACGAAATTATTTCATCTTGGCATGTGATTGTTGCTACCAGGACTCAACCGTGCAAGTGTGATGATGAATTTGTAATTTTGAATTTTTTGTTGTTTTGGACTATCACCCCACAGTGAGACGTCCATACTGATTGTGATGGTGCGACCCTGGTTGACCAGGATTCTCCTTCCCCTTGTAGGCAATGGGTTTCTTGGATGGCCAAGATGTCTACAAGAGGTTTTCGCAGGAATGCCAGCTTTTTGGCTTGTTACTATGAGCCCTGGTCCCGCGATGTTTGATGTCCCTATTGACACTGAGGTGCCCACGGCGCCTCAGGAGCGGTTGGGAGGACCCTCTGGTCCTATCCCACCGTGGCTCATTTTTGCCATGCTCCGCGTCTGTACTCCAACTCTTTCACTGCCATTGTTGGTTCCCTTGATCTGACCCAATGATTCAAGGGAATTGCAGTTTTTTGCATTTGCGTCAACTTTTCCTGCACAGGTCTCATGTTGATTTGATGCGGGTTGTTGATTGGATTTTATATTTTTGAGGTTAAACTTTGTTGCATTGTGCACCGCATTTTCACCCAAATTGCGGTTGCATTGTTCTTCAGTATGTGCATGACTGATGACGCTTTGTGGCTCCGTCTGGTTACTGTGAAAACTTTAGACCTGGGCATATTGTTCTGATTGGTTGTTATGGTGATTACCAAAATATCCTCCTGAATTTGTCCGTGGTTAATGGCGGATTCCACATGTGCCACCGCTTCAGCTGCTGCTCTCTTATGGGCTTTTTGTGCTGCTTTACGCTGTTTACTTGTAACTGGGTCCATGATGGAGTATAGTCCATCTTTACCCCAGTGGAATGGGTGGTGGCCATCAGTCATTTTGGCGAAGTTTTCATCAAATTTGTCAATAGCTTCTTCACAAAAATCATTTTCCATTAAGCCCTCTTTTACAGGGCATGCATGTTCCTTGTGGCCCAGTGAGCCACAGTGGTTGCAAATGGGTGGTGCGCGTTCCAGTGTAACTTGGAATGCAGCTGACTGGCCCCATCTGCAAAGTGAAATTCTGCTGCGCAGAGAATTCTGGATAAATCCTCTTCCACTTCTGGGAATGGGTTGATTACAGCGATAGCTTTGCCTGTGCACAGGTCGGGCATTAAGCAAAATCACTGTAATTCGAGTTGTTGGATTTCTCCATAGGCCACAAGACCTTTGCGGAGCTCCTCCTCGATTACCTTATGAGTAAGGTTGGTGGGGAGCGAGTCAAAGGAGATGAACAAAGTTTTTGCTTTGTTCCATCTGGTGCGCATGGTGCGCACAATTTTTTTGCCCTCAGGGAGGGCAATTTCCACGCAGATCTTTGCTGCAGCATTGGCTTCATTGGCTGTTTCAAAACCAATATCAATCCAGCCATGGCCCATGTTGTTGGTGGCTATGTACACCACGTGAGGGAAAAGTGAGGGCTGTGCCTCACATGTTTTCTCCCACAGGGTTGGTGACTCATCCCCAAGGAAGAGTCTGATCCCATGTTCCACCTTTGACAAAGGTTGGTTGAATTGAATGTACATGTATTGCGCGTGCTTTACAGTAAATACCATAAACCCAGACAGTGTCTGAGTTTGCAATTTTTTTACGGCTTGGGTTCCTGGTCCCCCTTCTAGGGCGTTTCTTGCCCTTAGTTGCACCGTTAAGTGCACCGCTTGCTGCAACGCTCACCCATGTTGTATTATTTTTGTTATTAAAGTCGCCCATCTTTCCTGTGTGTGATTATCCAAATTTGCTGTTTAAATTGAATTGTAGTAACTAAAGTGGTTGTTACAAGAAAGAAAAGCCAAGTTGGATTTTTTATAAAAAAAATTTCAAGATCTTAATATTCCTGAAGATTTAATGTAAAATAAGTTGACAAAATTCCTCATAGTGCCTTCCCTGATGTTGCTCTTAGTACTTTAACAGCCATGTATCTAGTGCCTGATAGTTTGGGGCCACAAATACTCATGTAAAAGTTGTAGTGAAAAAGTGAAGGTTTTGGTTATAGTAATTTGTTCTCCAATGATAATTACCTCATCTTGGATGATTTAAAAGATTAAGATGCAGTCTGACTCAGGTAACGCTCAGGATATGGCACTTCTGAAATGACCTACACTCAATTTATCAATATCTACTCCTCCCTCTCATATTTATCTGACAAATTTAACGTGACCAATTTAGGTGTAGCCCTCAAGAAAAATAGTTATGATTATTTATTTGAGATTAAATTCTGAACTAATTTAGAGTCATTATTTAACATAAGAAATATACTTTGTACTTTGTAGAGCTATTAAATCCCTTTAATACATAATGGAACAACCAGTGAGAAGGGTGCAAAAATTATTTCTTTTAGGATTACCCTACTTCTATCTCTTAACTTAGGTACTGAATCATGGGTCTGAAGGCAATCTACTTCTGCAATCAATAGATATCAAGGAAAAGGTCTTTATACTCCAAGCAAACTATATAGATAGCTCAAAGTTAAATTACATGAAGAGACAGGTGTATATATTATGTCCAAGGTCACACCCACCAAATTGTTAATGTTTTTACACACACTTCCATGTATAAATTCATTTTTGCAAATAATATCTCTTCTTATCAAAGAACTACTACCGTGCTACTTATGGATTTAGCTCATCATGTGAATAAGTCATTAAAGAGCACTTTGTAGATTATGTAAAGGTCCTTCTTATTGATTAATTGGTTCAATGAATTGTTTCAGGAGCTTGCAAGACTTTAGGCTGAAAGATCTTCCAGTAGTTGCCACTCTTTCTGTACATTTGAGTAGTTAACTCTCACCAAAACAAAGTGCTGCAGCTGAACTTTGATCAAATAATGTGTAAATATCTTGCTTCATGTACTAAAATTTTTGACTGCATGAAGGCATAGAATATTTTTAGGCTACTAAAGCTATCCCACTTATCTCATCCCTACTGCAAGCCTAAAATTAATAAAGCCCAAATGGCTTTTTATCTAATAAACTTTTTTCAGAAGGGCTTTCCTAAGATTCTATTAGACCTTGAGTATCTCCGTTGATACTTGTGAAAAAGATAGATGAAAATCACTCAGTAGTGACTTACCAACGCTTAAATTCTACTACTTGCAAAATATCACCTTCTGCTCCATACTAACAATTTCCCAGAAGTGATGGCAGTCTCGCTATATTTGACCATGGACCTAGCCAGCGACTACTGGCAGATAGAGGAATCCTTTATGCTATAAAAAATGTAAAGTAATCAATAATGAGGGCCTTATCACCCGATCAGATATCCACAGGATTTATGTAGAGTCCCTTCAAAATTACAAAGATTATATACAGGCTAATTGGAGAACTTGAGGTAACTTGTGTTATGAGATACCTTAATGGCATGATTGGTACCTCTTTGACCTTCTTGGACCACCTTAATCATCTATGAAAGATTATTATGCTTTTCAAGAAATTACTCTGAAACTCTAACTAAACTAAGTGTTCTTTCACTCATATAGTAAGGGTATCTTAATATCAGGATGATATTGGGTGGATCTTTCATATTCCTAATAAAATGAGTTTTTTATAGAATTTAAACACATGTGTCTAATCAAAATCCGTTCTTTTTATAGTTATTCATGGATCACTGATAGTTTTTCGCTCATTTTATTGACCTGGTCAAGAAACTGATGCAGTTACTGATCAGTATATTAAATCTTCATGGGGGCCTGAGAAACATCAAGCCTTTCAATTCCCTTCAAACTGTAATTCTTTTCTCTTATAAGTTGACCCTTCTTGACTTTGAAAAGCAATTTGTCCTCTTCACTGACATCAGCTATAACCACTGAGGCCATACTGACACAATTTAATTCCAACTAAATTATACTTTCTGTATCCCATTATAGTAAACTTAGGCAAAAGCAGATAAGAAATTTCTTGGTTATATAGTATGAGTGTCTTAATTTGTTACAGTCTTTGAAGTTTCACCCTACCTTTATTGCTAAAGATTACAATTTGAACGTAATATGCTCTCTTCACTTGTTTCAAAAGATGAATGATCCTGTTTGAGGTGCCATTATGGGAATTGCATCTCCAAATTTGCAAATTTTATATAGTTAATTGATCTGGGGCATACACCTAAAGTTTAATGGGCTCCTGAAGCCTCAAATTCTACATTTGATAATATTCAAGGAAGAACAATTCTATGAAATGATCTGTTGTCCAAATATAGATGGGCAAACAAAATACTAGTGTATGGGCTATGTTGAAAGACTTATTGGTAAAGCTAAATTAGACAATGGCAGTTTTTCTTTCACATAACGATAACATTAGTTACCACAATTGATTCGAACAGCAAATTTTGATAATCACACAGGAGAGATGGGAGACTTCAACAAATCCCAATTAAACTGGGTGAAAGCCATATCAGGCAATAAACAAAACGGTGCGCCAAAGGGCAAGAAATGTCCTGGAGGGGGACCAGAAACAATGCTACCAAGAAACCACAAACTCAGACACCATCCAGGTTTGTGGAGTTCACCATGAAGCAAAATAAATACATGGAAATTCAATATGCCTGTTGGACAATCTCCTTCTTGACTTAAAAAAAGAATGTTGGAGGTATGAGTGCCCCCAAATCTGCTACCATGATTGGCCCATCACCTACCCAATCTTCAAATAATATTGTGGCTATCAACGATATGAGTACCCACAGCGAAAAGACCTTGGTGGATTCTCAGTGGAATCCTAACTATTGTAAAAATATGGTTTTTAACAAAAAATGGCTTAAAAAGGTAATAACTAATAATAGGATTACTCCAACTTCTCAGCCAAATTCAGGGTGTTTGTTACCACACGGGTTTGATCACCTCCAAGGTGAGAAGATATTACTCAATGATGATAGGGTGCAAATTAACCAATCATTACCACATGAGTCTGACCACCTCCGAGGTGATAAGATTTTACTTGATGATGATAGGGTGCAAATCAATCATTACCACATGAGTCTGACCACCACCGAGGTGAGAAGATTTTACTCAACAATGATAGGGTGCAAATCAATTATTACCACATGAGTCTGACCACCACCGAGGTGAGAAGATTTCACTTGACAATGATAGGGTGCAAATTAACTAATCATTACCACATGATTCTGACCACCGCTGAGGTAAGAAGATTTTACTCACTGGTGATTGGATACAATTCATCAAATCGTTACCCCACGGGTCAGTTTTTCCTCAAAATATTTATCTTTCATCTGATAGGCTGAAAGCCTATATTTCCTAATTTAGATGACTCAGCTTTATATACTTTTGCCTTGAATACCCACGGTCTCAAAATTTGTACTAGTTTAAATAGGAAATACTAGTATTGAGAAAAGGACCTTTCTGGTTTTTGCCCTGCTTAAACATTAAAAAACATAAAAAACTTTATCAAAGAAATTTTTACTACTTTTATTTATAAAGTAAATTTCTCTCTTTAACAAAGAATTTGTGGCATCCGTCGGTGGATCCCACAATGCCCAACCCTTTTGAAGGTATAGCATGGGCCAAATTTTCCTAGGGTCAGGTCTCCAACTCTGTGGGAGAAAGTGGGTGAGGCACAGCTCTCCCTCTCCCCTACGCGGTGCATGTTACCATCAATACCATTCAACACAACTGGATTGATATGGGCTTTGTGATTGAAGAAGATTCAGATGCCACCACAAAAGTCTGAGTCAATTTGCCCTCCCTGAGGGCAAACAAATTTGCACACAGTGTTTACCAGATGGAACAAAGCAAACACTTTGTTCATCTCTTCCAACTCCCTCCCTACCACCCTTCCAAGAAAGCAAATTTAGGAGGAGCTCTGAGCTGGACTTTCCAGCTACAGAGAAATTAAACAAATCGATTTACAGCGGTTATACCTGATGCTGAACCTGTGCACAGGAAGGCAATTGCCATGATTCACCTGGACCCCAAGGTAGCCGCGGACCTCACAAGAATCCCATGCTCAGAGGCATTTAACCTTCCAGATGGGAGTGTGTCAAAGCCATTACATGTCACACTGGAATGTGCAAGGCTATTTGCAACCACTGCACTTCATTGGGGCACATAGAACATGCATGCCCCGTGAAGGAGGGCATCTTAGCCCCAGACTTCTGTGATGACGGCATGGACAAAGACAACGTAGTTTGGCAAAAATTTCGCCAACTATTAATTCCAATGGGGCGAGGATGGGCACTACATCAACATAGACCCATTAACACCCAAAGCACGCAAACTGTTACAGAAGGCCCACAAGCGGGCAGTAGCCAAGGCTGCATCACTTGCAGCCTCCTCCATCAACCCCAGTCAAATTCAGGAGGACATAGAGGAAATCAACCGAGCCAACCAATCATAACAGATTTCCCAAGATGAGGAGGACATGGAGGAAATTAACCAAGCTACCCAATTGGAGCAGTATGCCCAAACTAAAAATTTTCTCAACAATTCGACTTAATCACCAGATGGTAGCAATCAAGCGAACTTAGCAGGACAATTCAGCTCCACTATGGGCAAAAATGTGGGACCCAATTCTCCAAATTTTTACCCAGAAACCACAGAAACAAATCAGCGCACTGCACCAGACCACCATGAGTTACGAGCAGAAAAATCTGATGCAAACCCTAAAAACTGAATTACCTGTGAAAACTCAGCATAGGGTATGGGATTGGACGATGACACAGAATGAACTGGTATAGTAATATGGAGCAGTTCCATCAAAAAGGGCGTTGGGAGTGGGCCAGGCGGCCCTCCCAACCGCTCCTGAGTCGCCATGGGTACCTCAGTGACAATAGGGACGTTAAACATCGCGGGAGCCAGGGCTCAGACATCCTAAGCCAAAAAGATGAACTTCCTGTGAAAACTCCCTGTGGATATCTTGGCCATCCAAGGAACCAACTGTCTACAGGGGGAAGAAGGATCCTGGTTAGCCAGGGTCTCACCATCCCTATTGGTACGGATGTCCCACTGTGGGGTGGTCATCCATAATAACAAAAAACTAGAAGTCATGAACACCTTGTCATATCTGCATGGTCACATCCTGGTATTAATGATTGCAAGCCATGAGGACACAATCTTAATATTATGCATCTACGCACCATGCACCGTAGCTGAGAGGAAACAATTCCTTAAAACCGTCCCCACAACATCCTCCCACTAGATGCCATCCTGTTGGGCAACTTCAACTGCTGGGACAACCCCAACATGGACTGATAGCCAAACCTCAGTGGGTACCCACCATGGCACATCAAATTTCATGCAATAAAGGCATTTCTTGGCCTACGCGATACCCTTCCCCTGGGGCACCACTCCTTCCCCACATGACCCGCCCCAGCATATGCGTGGGAACGCTCCTCTCAATGAGCTGCATCAACTACATCCTCGCCCTGAAAACCCACTGCTCAAATATCTCTAAATTCTCAACAAAAAAGATCAATTTCTCCAACTAGTGACTCATTTCAGTGCAGCTCTTGCCAACCCAAATTCCCACACAGGCGGCAACCTGGAGGAAGCTACACCCAGAAAACATAATATTGGTCAAAATATCTAACTGGGTTAAACATGAAGCCACAAACCTCAGAATTCACAACCCCAATTTTATCAAACCCCATCGAAACCTGGGCAAATTTCAAAACCAAAATAATAAATAAAACTTGCCATCTCGCCTCAAATAAGTACACCACCTGACACAGCCACAATTAGGCGCACCTTGGCGGAACTGAGCCACTTCAAGCTCAACACCCCAAAGTCCAGTTATAACCCCACCTGGGGGCGCAAATGGGCGGAAATATCCGCCCACCTAAACGCCCTCATCTTTGAACACCAGCAAGATCAAAGTGTAGAGAAAAGGTAAGTTTATAAAAGAAGGCAAAAACCTTCTTGACGTTTTTCTTCCGCCAATTTTACTCCTGCGGCAACCAGCCTTTTTGCACACAGAACTGCAAAGATGATGTCACCGTGGCAACAGACCAAGAGGAGGTCAAGGTGGAAGTACACCACTACTACACAGAACTATACTGCGACGCCCCAACTGACCCCCAAAAATTTTAACGATTTTATAAATACTGCTGGAATAAAAAGTGCACTGCTGGACTATAGCCTATTAAACCTAATCACACAGGAGGATCTTTTGAACACAATCCGCGGTGCACCATGTAGGAAATGTCCAGGACCTGATGAGATACCTATGAATTCAACAAAAAATACTTTAAGAAAACTACCTCCCTCCTCTTGGCATCAATAAACCAGTGCCAACTAGAAACACGCCTCCAAACTGATGGCCAGGAGACTATGTCATTACCCTGTACAAAAGTGGTGACAAGTTAGACCTGGTTAACTGGCGCTCAATCACACTCTCTAACACAGATATAAAGCTACTTACAAAATATTTTAGCAACCAGATTAGGTACAATAGCTTCCAAAGTCGTGTCACCCAATCAGTTTAAGTTCATACCAAGGCGTTCAATATGGACAATATACACTCCGTCGCCAAAATGTCATTCTAAAGCAACTGGAGCCCTGGTATTCCTAGACCAGGAGAAGGCATATAACCGGAATTAGTTGGCCATACCTTAAGGAATGCCTAATCGCCTTTAAACTCCCACCCAGAATCATAAACTAGGCGATGCCCCTTACAGAATCCGCATCCATGGCTGAATGTGGCCCTTGCTTACTAACTAACAAGATCACACCCCAAAGAGGGCTCAAACAAGGGGACCCTCTCAGCCCACTGCTAAATAACTTCAGTTTTGATACACTCCTTTTGCGTCAC
>JAKSZP010008981.1:0-11190 GCA_022478985.1 Massospora cicadina
TCTCAAAGTCCAACTCTTGTTGATTTAAGCCAAACATGGCTGCAGTTAGGCAATATCTTAAAATAAACCCAATTTATAAATATATGAATTTTAGGTTCTTTTATTTAATATTTAGCCAAGTTGATAGAAAAAAGAACAGAGGAGCCTCCAGCTCCCAGTTCCTTCCCTATATACACAGGCTAAAAGCTAAAATAAAATATAATATAAGCTTATGGTGCCATTGCCAACTTGAATGATGTTTGGTGTAAACTTTACAGTAGGATCGCGGAATCTTTACTCAATGATTCAATGCCAGTTCGATCCTCAATGGTTCCGCGCCAGTTCCATTTTATATTCCAATTAAACCGCGAAACTCCCAAGCACCCATTTCATTCCATTCTTGATTTGAATCCAAATCGAATCTTGAAACTACCCATTTTTCTCATTTTCTGTTTTGTTCTGACTTGGACGCCCATCTTGCTCCTTGGCCTACTCCAAGCTCCGGCCCCTTAGGCGTCCTTGCCAGAACCAACGCCCCCTCCTCCTCCATACATACAGACACAGCCTGCCCTGTCTTACCAAAGATCAGGGCAATGTGATGCTGAGGATAGACCTCAACTGTCACAGACATACTCTACAACCTGGAGACCCAATGAAGAGTATGGAGATACACATATCACCCTCTACTCCAACCCAGGATAAGAGCACATGTATGGAGGTGCATGAGGAGAGTATACAGAACAGCTGAAAGGTCAAATGCCACTCACACCTCATGTGCAACATGTGGTCAGTATGGAAGCCTAGCCCACCGTTTAGAACAATGATTAACATCAGTGGCGGTATGAAAAGAGGTCATGCGCCTTTTCCGCCAAGAAAACGAACATCCATTCAGCCTAGCAAGGGACATGTTTGCTATAAACATGGACTCTCCTATCCACCCATCTCTCAGGGCGCTAATAGTAGAAATAGCACTATGGACGATACATAAAATGGTACTGGAATCGTTCACAGGAGCAGCGCCAACAATCCAAGAAGCTATTCATCGCTTCCACAGTCATATATTGGAATATTTCCAAGCATGGCTGTTTGGACATATGACCCCCCGTAATAAAAGGACAATTAACACATGGTTCCCCATATGGCTCCTAAAAGTTGATCCTTTCCTTCACACATGCTGCATCCAAGAATAAGCCAGCATAACTCCACTTCCTTACCGTCCTAATTTTCTGACCCTGGAGACAACAAGAGGGGCCTTGAACCCTCTGGGGTGTCTTTAATTGTAGAATTTCATTAGTTTTCTCACTATATCAGAAGTGCTTGTCCCCTGGTCGACCTTCCCCAAATAAACGAGAAGTTCATGTGGGACATTTGGGATTGGGATAGTGAAGGTAGAGAGTCCCATCTCTACTCCACTCTGACTTTTCCCTGATAGTACTCTTCCTGTTGTACGTGATGGACCTGACAATTGGGGCAACCTCATGCCAGGTTCCCAGGGCGACTGCATTCAAAACAATTAACCCCTTGGGGCTGCGTTCTTGATTATTGTAAGATGAGCCTCGCTGATAATTTGATTGTGGGCGATTGATGTAATTAGGCTCAGTTTTGTAATTGGGCTGTTGATTATAAGCAGGTTTGAGGCAAAAGTGGAATGGCTGTGGGTAGCTTGGAAGAATCTGAACTATTCAGCCAAATTTCCCTGAATAAAAAGGTCTGGCGATGGCGGCTTTATGTTTACACTCTATATTGGGTGGAGGAAAGGTTATGGATAGATGGCGCAAAAAGTGAACAATTTTAAGCAGGGGTACGTCGTCATCAAACATTGGGGTCATGAAATTGTAAATCTCATGGTATGGCTTCACTGCAGAGGTCATTGCAATGCACACATCAGATTTGAATAAAGTCCCTGCCCCAATTAACATGTGACCTTCCGCCATAAATTGGTCAGCAAACGTAGTGAAGTTCTCATTTTGCTAAAATCTGATGGTCAAGAACTCAGCCTTCTGCGGTGACATCTTTGCAGTACCTCCAAACAACTGCAGCACAGTATACTTCACTTCTTGGTATGTAACGGAACTGTTTGGAAGATGACAGGTGACTTGTTTGACACTTTCAACATCTAAAGTGTATATCAACAGTTTCAATTTCCACCAACCCGAGGCTCCTTTCATTGCAAACTCAAATCACTTAAAGAACCCATGAATATTCCCATCGCAATTAAATGGAGGCAGCTTATCACTACAAACCTCCTGAAGAAGCTCTTCCTGCCTTTTGAGCACAGTATCTAAGGCAAGTTTGAGTTCTGAATATTTGACTGGTGTAGCATGTCATGAAGATCCCCTGTCAAAGCAAGCCTGATGCAACATGGCCACCACCAACCGGAGAATTATTATTTCTTTGTGATTGATCAATGGGCCCCCTGTAGTGAGCACCACTATTATAAATCTGGCAATACTTTGCAGATACACCAAAGGGTTTTTGCACAGGGTCAAACACACTGAGCAATAGAACAGAAGATATGGTAATTTTCAGACTTCAGAAACACACTTAAACAAATAAATATAAAAATATGGAGCAATTGCCCTGACAACACTTCTTTATCTTTAATGTAATATCTTCAGCGGATCCTCGCTGCTCCACTCTCTTTTTCCTAATCACATCCTCCCCCTTCATTCTTCTCATCTCACTTATATATTAGTGACTTCAGTCAATACCAACCCTTTTGCTTAGACTATTCATTCCGCCATATTCTCATTGGTTCAGCCAAAGTCTACATTCATTAAATTCACAATCGCCTTAGTTTGCGGTGATTTACAAATTATTCGTTGTACATTGACATCTACTAACTGCCTTATTTGGAAGCAATTAAATAGCCAGCCTTTGTGACTAATATTGCCCTATCCCAAGGCGCTCATATATGCGTACTATATAATTATTGTCAGAAGATCTAGATGATCCGCCATGGCTAATTTAGGCTTATCATCCATTCATATCAGAATCTTGACAATCCCTGACAGCATTTGGTTAAATTATACACCAGCAACTTATTCCAAGGATGTCAATATATTTAATTAATTCAACTATGATGAATCAAGGATCAGCATAATCATGGACATTCAAGGATGATGAGTTAAGCAGAGAGATAATCGCCAGTGAGAGTGCTGATGATGCTAGCAATGAGTTCCAATGACGTGGATAGGCAAGAAATTTTTATAGATAGTTTGATCTCTCTCTTAATAAAAATATCTTCAAATCCAATCTTTGTTTTCTTTAAATAATTGTGGATACCTATCTCTGCTAGTTTTAAAGTGAATTTAGTTCAGCTTGGCTGGTGGAGGAGGAACAGAAGATCCTCAGAGGTTAGGTGCTGGGTGAACACACCTGGAGTGGTTAGAGCAACCAACTCTCAACCTGGAATTGCAGAACAACCGTGGGAACTGGCCCAGTCAGTGAAGCCAGAGATAGACAATCGGGGATTAGCCTTGAGGTGCAGGAGCAAGGGGTCAGGCCGCCCAGGATGGAAGAGAACCGCCGGTGCCCACCAAGAGGGGCTAATATGCTAAGGTGAAGTTGGTGTTCAGCTGGATTGGGGAGTTGCCTGCGGCCCTGTAAGGAAAGGTCACCAATGATGGTGAAAAAACAAGGGCAAGCAGTATTCATACTGTTTGACCTGGAACACTAATATAGTTACCTATTTATTGAGAATTTAAAATTCTCAACACCTGGTCAGTGGTGATGATTATAGGGGTATCCCTCCTCTCATTATACCATCAACTATAGTTCCTCTGCAGGCGCAACATTCTCAAATAATAAAAACAGTTTATTATGCTTATATAATTGGTTTGACCAAACATTAGTTTATAATTTTTTACTAATTTTTATACTTTTCTGATATTTAGATATGAGGGTTCAATCAAATGTATATGTCCCTTGTGGGCCATACTTTCGTTGTATCCATTGGGTATTGTAAAATATGCTAGAAGATAAAATCCTTACTCCCTGTTGGTGCAAGTCAATCCCTTATTATTTTGATTACTGTGGCCATTGGCCTGGTTTTTGTATTGCCACTATTATTTATTCATTATTATTTTTCCCACATCCGTATAAAACTAGTCATTTGATAGGCTTATTATTATTCTCATTGGCCTTTTCTGATAAATCTTACTCTCATAGGCTGACTATGATTACTATAGATATTATCCTGAATATGCTGGCTTAGTGGCCATGTATTTACCCATTATGATTTTGCCCCCAAGGATCCTTAGTACCTTTCCATTTTTTGGAATTTATGCTTTTTTATTATGTTCACTAGTGCATTTTGCACCTAAATTGCAACAATATCTCGCAGGAGAAGTAATATTCTCTACTGACAAAATAATTGATTCAGGGGATTCTGAAGACCACTTATAACTAAAATAATAACTTATGAGATAAATTAAAAATCAGAGTTTATAAAGTTTTTTTTACTAAGTTGCAGTGATGGGATCAAAAGTGAACCTATTATAATCTCGCTGCTTAGTATTTAATTGTGTTGAGGCTTAAGGTTCAATAAGGCTAGAAATGTACAAATTAGGGAATATGATAATTTGACCTATCGGAGCTCTTGAGTCTCAATTCACTTCAATGGAACAGCCAATAGAGGGTCAATACTGGGTAGGACTAGTCCATTAGGCAATGATTAAATATACTTAATTCAATCAATGGGAGGATCATTATTTGTACCTTGTGGGACCCCCTCCAACCCTTATAAAAGGGAGTGGTCTCCGCCTAGGTGTTTGAATTAAACTGGAAGCGGCCCAGGAGAGACCTCGGACAGACTCCCCTAAAACTGCTGCATGGGCAGTGCAATCCAACTGCCTGAACTTGTGCCATTTGCCCTTATAGTATTAATAAAGATTTTAGCTCAATTTGAGAGGTTCCACTGAAAAACTGACCAGGGTCTTTTTGTCAGGAAAAAAGCCAAAGAAGTTTAGACTGGGCTGCCAGTCAGGATGCGTGAGCACCCAAAAAGCAAGACAGAATGCCAATGGCATTGCCGCTTGTATGAAGTTGTATGGAACTGCAAATTGAGTAACAATGACTTGTTGATGTAGGACGAGCGTGAAAAGAAACCCAATAATGAACCAAACAGAAACAACCACAGACACTGCAGGTCTTTCCGCAGGGGATTATACTACTGGGCTTACTACTTTGGAGATGCTGGTGGAAGGGTTCATCACTATCATAGAGACAAGGGGGTGGATCCTTACTTGAAAGTGAGATATATAAGGCCATAGAATTCTGATATCTTGATAGTGGATAGCTTCAATAATGGGGTTGAACTCCAAGAAGTTTCTTGCGCATTGGATCCAGTTAACTATGGTGGGAGTGATGGTTTTTTATTTAATTAAGGCAAGACGACCAGGGGATAGGCATAACCAAAAGAAAGAAATGACATGAAACCTGAACAGGGTCAACTCCATCGAAGAAAGTTTTTCCACCTCCAGATTGGGACTCAAATTTTTCTGGTTACATCATGGGTAAGGTTTTCGTGTTATTAGACCTACTAACCGCCAATAGCTTCCTTTGGCTGGCACCCTAATCGATGTGCAAAGGGTGGGAATTGAACCCGCAACCTTCAGGTTGGTAGCCATATGCCCTTACCAACTCGCCTTCCACCCCATGGTGGGAGTGATGGTAATCATCAAAACTGGTAAAGCCCATCCAGTGTAGGGACCGACAGGCCACCAGGTTAGTGCCAACAGGAATTCACCAAGAAGAATTAAAGTAAAAATATAAAATTTGGGTACTAGCAGAAAATTTATTGGAAAGGAAAATAAAGAGAATTGATCAACAATTTCCTCAGTGTGATGCAACTGATTAAATAGTGTTCATTTTGATAGAAGGTCCAAGCAGGGATTAGGGCCCTCAAATTTAATTTTACTTTATATGAGGTAAGCTGACCAGGGGATGGACAGTACCAATACAAAATTGACCAAAAAAAACACAAACCAAAAGCCCTATTGAGTGGCGGAACACCAAAACAAAAAGGGAAAACCCAAGCCAACCAGATATAGCAGTTGTGGACCGCTTATCCCACCATGGCAGAGGGGGAGAGGGAGGGAGTTTCGGACAGCTTATCAATTTCCTCTTCATTATTGAAGAGACGGGCGAAAGCTGAGAGCAAAGGGGTTGGGGCATCCACAGGATGCGGGTTGAGGAAAAATGGAAGGGGGTTAAGTTCATTGCTAACAAGCTGGTCCTGGAGCATAGCCTCTAGGAGTTCAGCAACATGGTGTTCAGCTTGTATGCGTGCATCAGGAAGCTGAGAAAATTTGGCTATGTTGGCTCTGGTGATGCGCGTAGTGGGGGAAAATTCTGCCAGTGCAACAACTTTTTTGACAGCAGAGGTGGAGGCTTCCTTAATTGTTCAATTTCCACCTTTGCAATCTTGGGGAAATTAGCAGGGTAACGAGTGGATGTAGCCCTTCTTCAATTTGAGCAATAGATTGTGCCATGGCTTCATGGAGATGGCGGCTGTCAGGAGCAGCCACCGCAGCTTCAGCAAGTTGATGGTCACTCGAAAAAGGGGTAGCAGTGGGTTTGGGGATATATTTCTTAGGTGGGAATGGGGCATCAAACTCTGAAGGAAGATATGGTTCCAAATTAATTGGAAAGTTGGGAGGAGGTTTAATTTCCCCAGATTAAGCAATTTCATTCAATAGGTCCCAGGGATTTTGATTGAAAAATTGACCCTGATGGATGAGGCATTGGTTAGGTAATTTTTGGGGCGTTAAATTGGTTGGACTGAAGATGGGTCCAAACCTGTTCCTGATTGGGTAAATTGTTTGAAATTAAGCCGGCTTGGGCTGCGGTTGCAAAGGTTTTTTTTTGGATTTTGAGCGTTCAGCTGGAGGGGGTGGGGGCAGCCAAAATCCCCACTCAAACGCTGATTGTGCGGCCCCATGTGTGGGCATGGCAGAATCTGCTAGTTTTAATTTATAACTACAGGAAATCTTGGAATGATCCAACTCATGGCATAAGGGACAAACATTTCAGCTGTTGTTAACATGAGCCCAAAAAAGTGGTCTGGTGCAGATAGGATATGGGCACGTGGAGGAATGTGCTGGGCTACGGTTGGTTGGTGGGGGTGATGGTGGCCATTTCCCGTGGTGCTGCTAACCGCTCAGCTCCGCTTGGGACCTGGAAGTGGAGGATGAGGTTTTTACCATATTTAAATAGCCCCATCATCAGTTCTTCATAGAGTCTTTGAGACGGAAGGTGTGAAGGAAGGTTTTCAAAGGTCACCACCATTGTGGTGTCACTGGGGAGTCATGTACGGGTTGTGGAAATAGGAGTGTTTTTATATATTAAGGGCATAGATGCTGCTGCAGCTGCGTCCTGTTCAGTGGGAAAACCAATATCAAAATAGCCCTTAAATGGGCGTAAGTCTTTAAATCCTGATGGTGAAAATGTGGATGTTGCCAGATCAATTATCACTTTGTCAGCATATGGGAAGAGACGCCCATATTCAACTCAGAGGCAAAAGCGAATATTGGATTGGGGAAGGGCAAATGGGTGGGGGTGGGTTGGGTGGACTTGTACTAAGTGTAATGATAAGTCCCTAGGAGGGACAAAACGGCCTAATGAATTAGGCGGACTGGATGAGCCAGTTCTCACACGTTTGCCTGCAGGGCGGAAAAAGCTAGCAGGTGGAGTGCTGCTGCCCCAAGCTGGGGCAGCAGGTGGCGGATCCGCTGACCTAAAATGGAAACTGATACTGTAAAGGTGGCGATGGAAAATTAATAGATGCTTCTTAATAATTCGCTCAAAAGTGATGATGCCCTCAAATTCAATCTAAACTGGTGATTTTTTGGGGGAGAGGGGAAAACAATTTTAGTTAGAACTGACATTGAATGATTCAGCGACAGGCCAAGTCACTATTGGTTTGGCTACAAATGCCTGGACTGAGGCTCGACTGCATTTTTGTTGGTTGGTGTGATGGCATCTGGCCCGATGAGCAACAGGAATTCCCTAGGGCCACCCCACATAGGGGCGGTCCCAATTGGTTGGAAACGGGTTAGGGATTCCCAACCCACTCATGCTCAGTTGTTGGGGCATTCATTTGACCAAATGAGTTACATTGGTCACAAATCCCAATTCATTAGATAGGGGTTTTGACTTATCTGCAATAGTTCCTGAAGTTACCAACTGCTCATTGGAGATCATCCCCAACAATTTTGAGGGGCATTTGGCATCAGCGATCATACTACTAGCTGACTCAAAACTGTCAGTGATTACAGCTGATAATTTGATACTTATCCCTTCTCAACTATTAGTTTTTTCTGATCGTCGGTCTTTATTTCCATTGGTTCTGGACCTTTTGTCTTTAATTCTGTAATCTTGGCGCAGATTTCCTCAATTTGGTGGACAAGTTTGGAAGAGGTGAGCACAGGTACAAGGGGAGGAATCTTTAGAGGGAGCGCTTTTACCCAGCGCTCATCTACCATGTAGGTGAGGTCGCCCTGGGTGACAAGGGGTACAGCTGTCCTCTTTGGACCCTTCTTAATCGAAAATGGGAAAATCTTCTGATCCATGCAAAGGGGACATTCCCCTGGACTTACATTACCCTTTCCTTTTTCCAAATTAGGGGCGCCACCGCTGGGAAACTGTGTGTCGGCTACATTTTTGTAAGCCTTGGGCAACTTGGTTGCTATTAAGGTTGCAACTTTTTTTTTTTTTGGGGGGGGTTTGGGAGCGTTGGGATGGGACTCATGAAATGCCTTGACCAGTTCCATGCAATTAGCGCAATCATGGGCCTTAACCTGACTGTACTTATAAAACGGATAGCCCTTCCAGGCGATGGGATACTAAACTGACCTTTGAGATTTATGGGACTCTAATATGTTTTTCACCTTGGCCTCCTCTGCATCATTGATTACAATTGGCTCTGGGTCTGTGGGAACAGTCTATTTGAATGGGGACAACTGAGAAACGTGGAAGACATGGTGCTGTTTCCAGTGAGCTGGCAGCTTTAACCAGAAAGCACCATTGCCAAAATCTTCCTCCACCAAGTGGGGACCTGAACGCTTGGTTGCAAACTTCTGAGAAGGTATTTGCATCCGCAAATGGCACGTATAAAGCATAAAGTATGAGTCCTCCGCTATGTCATGGCCAGGAAGCCATTTTCTATCTGAAAACTGCTTGTAATCATTGATAGCTTTAGTGAGATGCTCCCGCACTAAGGACTGAGTAGACCAAATGTGCTCAGCATGACCTGCGGCAGCTGGGACCTTGGGATGCAAGTAGGGACCAACCAAAAATGAGGTTTATATCCTAACGTCACTTCATAGGGAGAAAATTCCATAAAGGTGAATTCTGTTGCTGTAGGAAAATTGAGCGAGGGGAGGTCATTAGCCCAGGTATCCTGTGAGATTGCAGCATAGCAGCGCAAGTACTGTTTTAAGATTTGGTTAACTCTCTCAGTTTGCCATCAGACTGGGGATTAAGCGCTGTGGAAGACAGGGTGAAATTTTTAAAAATGGATAAGAGTTCATTCCAGAACCGCGCTCTGAACTGTGAACCACAGTCACTGATAATCTCCTGTGGAAGACCAAACATAGAAAACACATGGCGCATGAAGAGATGAGTGGTTTCTTTTGATGTAATCTTGGAAGAACTTGGAATAAATAGGAAAAATTTGATAAAACAATTGACCACTATCATCACCACCGTAAAACCATTAGAACAGGGAAGTTTGACAATAAAATCCACGGATACTGACGTCCATGAACCCTCCGCCTGTTGTAAAGGATAAAGGAGGCCATTTCTTCCTGATCAATCTGACTTGGCCCATGCGCAGGTAATGCAATCAGTGATCCAGGCTGGGACTTTTTTTTGATAAACCCGCACCAATTATTTCCACTTGATTAAATTGATACATTTCTTATTTCCTGGATGGCCAATTGTGGGAGGATTGTGATGCGCTCAAAACCTCAGCTCTAAAGAGAGGAGGAACCCAAATATGCAACTGAAAATAGATGAGACCGTCCACCAAGGAATATAGCGAATGCTTGTGAGTTTGGAGGGACGATTGATAAAGTAGCTCCGCTCCTTCCAGGCAAGTCATTTGAGCTTCTAAACCCGTGAAATGAGAGGAGCATCAGGAGCAAAGTTGACTGATGAGACCACAGGGGGGAACAATAGATAAAATCTGAGTGGAAGGAATCATGGTAATCAGGTCCACTTCATCTGAGTCTGAGGGGCAGTGGGCCAGGTTGCGGCTAAGAAAATTGGGAAGCATGTTTAACGCACATTTCACGAATTCATATTTAAAATTTAAACCGCACAAATCCCTATAGGTACAAGCTTGCCTATGCGCTAATTTCTATGGTTTGCAGAAATACAGAAGAGCTTGGTGATCCATACGCACTGTTAACTCATGCTGGGCACCCTGCAACAGATACCGCCAATAAGTCAAAGCCCATGCTACGGCTGCCAACTCCTTATCATGGATGGCCCATGATTGCTCAGTAGAGGAGAATTTTTAGGAAAAGTAGGCGACCAGATGTTCTAAATCATTGTTCTCCTGAAGCAGAACTGCCCCCACTGCCACTGATGAATCATTGCATGCAACAATATATGGTTTGGAGGGGTCCACGTGTTTTAGAATAGGGGGAGATAAGAAAACCTCTTTAATTGACTCAAACGCCTGCTGGCGCTTGGGTGTCCAACGAAAAGGTACATTCTCACCTGTGAGGGGGTGAAGCAGAGCGGCTAACTGGGAAAGGGCCGAGGAGAATCTTTAGAAAAATAATGGAGCCTGAGAAACTTTGTAATTTTTTGGGTTGTTGGAGTTGGACATTCACGGATGGCGTCTAACTTGTTGGGGGAATCACATAAACATCTTTTAGGACAAGGTTCTCAAGAAAGGTAAATTCATCCTTATAAAAGTTGCATTTTGAAGGCTTAACAAATAGGCCCACCTTATGCAATGCAGCCAATACCGCTTCCAAGTCTTTTGCGTGTTGTTTGGGAGTTAGGGAGTGAACCAAGATGTTGTCAATATATGTGACTGCGCAAGTGAATTGGAGGTCGCCCAGCACGCTATCAATCATTCTTTGGAATGTGGCTGGCGCATTCTTTAACCCAAAGGGCATTACCCATAACTGAAAAATGACTCATTTTGTTTGGATCATGGTATGCCATTCTTGCTCTCCCATCACCCATATTTGG
>JAKSZP010008982.1:0-11163 GCA_022478985.1 Massospora cicadina
CCCTCACCCAAATAGATTGAACCTATCAGATTCGAAGGTTTCAGAAGTCAGTCAGTCAGTTAGTGAGTCAGTCAGTCAGTCAGTCAGTTAGTGAGTACGTCAGTCAATGTGTTTTATTAAGTAGATGTCTGGATTGGGTCCAAATGTAAACTATAAGCAACTTAGAATACACGGTGTTGAGTATATATATATATCCCATATTTTAATAGTTATTCTGCTATTCGGGGCGGAGACAAATCCAACAAAGCAAAGATCATAAAAATCGGTCCAGCCGTTCTTGAGTTATAAATGGTGTAACTAACACGACTTTATTTTATATATATAGATATTAATTAAATATCTTAAGGTTTATCTGTATTATGCAGTTTTAAGGCTTAGCACAAAATAAAAAATGGGGAAAAAAGCTCCTTAAAAAATCTCAAAAAATATAAAATAATTGAGTAATTATGGATACTCAATAAACCCTTTTTGAAGTTGGTGCCATACTTTAAAAATGCTTAAAATAGCCATTTAATATATATGTGATCAGCCATCTAGTACTAAAAAAATATATATATGATCAGCACTGGATATTCTAAGTTGCTTATAGTTTAAACTTAAACCTAATCAATATAAGCTCTAATTTATATTTGTGAGCAAAATTCTATAAGTCAGGGTATAATACAGCACCAATATCAAAAGGGTTTTATTAGATATTCATAATTTCTTGATTATTTTATACTTTTTATAGCTTTTTATAGGAGGTTCTTTTTCCCCATTTTTTTAAATGCAGTTCTTTTTCCCCCAAAATATTTATATTCAGTTCTTTTCTCCCAATTTTTTGAACTCAGTTTTTTTCCTAAAAAATTAAAGCCAGTACTTTTTTCTCTCAAAAAAACTAGTGCATTTTAAAAGTGCTTCTTTTTAGATCGGTGTATCCCCCTTTAGGTTAGGACCACCTAGTGCTAAATAAAGTGCTTCTTTTTTTCAAATTGAATCTTTAAAAACCACTATCTTTATATATAATTTTTGAAGCCTCACTATTTCTATATAAATAAAAAATTATTATATATATTCTATATATAGTATCTCATAAACAACTATACTTTTAGTTCTATTTTATTAAATACAGTTGATTTCTATGATCAATATATGCTATATTTACTGATTGCCATCTATAATAATTCATTTTATCAATTTTAGGTGATTCTATTGGTTAATTTATACAAAAATGTTAGCCAACTATACTGATTTAAGCTTGTTATGATATGATCTCATACTTGCCTGAATTTTCAACATACCCACGACCATAGGACAAATATTATTTCAAAAGTTGCTTCAAATCCAATGCTTCACCAAAGCCAGAATTAAGTTTAATCAGCGATGAACATTTCCACAATTGAAATCCATCATTTTCTGTCCATTTTAATATACTTACTAAATTAATGGGCAGATACTGGACTAATACTTATAAAAGCATAATTGGGAACTAAGTTAAAATCTCTTTCTTGAAAAAGAAGATCATCCAAATTGGTCAAGTAGTTTCAGAGTTATGTGCAGAAAAATATAATAAACATATATACATGTCAAATTGAGAACTCTTCTTTTTTAAAGTTGGTTAGAAACTCAGCTTATATGTATGAAATTCCTTAATTTTAACTTCTAAATGACAAAACTACTCCTGATGAGTTTTTCTTCTTTTTTCATGATTTCTAAGTGCCCCAATTTGCAAAAAAATTAATTTTTATATTATAGTACTACATCTCTAAAAACTTAGATTTTATATCAGGATATCTGAGAGTTATTTTTTATTTTCTTATTTTTCAAAAACAAGTGTTTTTAACTTTTACTCAGATGTCAGATTCTTTTATCAAAAGCAAAAGAGCGCAAAAACTTTTATAATTTTATAGAAATGTGTTGTGTTGAATTTTAGGTTATTTTTGTGCTTGCTGGTGCGTTTTGCACCTAAATTACAACAATATTACTGCAGGAGAAGTAGTACTCTCTAATGCCAGAATAATTGCTTCAGAGGTTTAGACCACTTAAATTAAAAATAAAAAAGCCCTGATAAACTAAAAAGTTGAAATTTTATGTGTTTTTTATTATATGTGGTGAGGGGGGACAAAAGCAATTTATCTCAATATCTTGATGCTTAGTATTTAATTGTCAAAGCTCAAAGTTTAGATTATCATAGTAATTTCCAAATTAGGAAATATTAGGATTCAACCTATCAGGGCTTGGGAGACTCACTTCACTTTGACAGGATGGCTGATGGAGGGCAGGTAAGATAAATCTGAGCAATAAGGTTTGATATAGTTTACCCAATCAGTAGGTGGGAAAATTTTGCACCTTGCTGGACCCCCTCTGACACTATAAAAGGGGTCAGTCTCCGCAGTGTAGATTGCACTAGATTAGAAGTGGCCTGAGGAGCCTTTGATGGACTCCTTTATTTTCCTGCATAGTTGGTGCAATTTGACTACCCAACCTTGTGGTATTTTCTTGAGAAGTACTAGTAAAAGTATTACCTTATTGTTTGGTTTTATCAGGAATTGACCAAGGTCTTTTGGCCAATCTTTTCATCATTTACCTCAAACCATTCTTTTTGATACATAAGACTTGTAATTGTCTAACATTACCCCCTTTTTGAGTGATAGAGGGGGAACAAGGTCACAAGAAACATCCATGCACTCAGTTATTAGTAATTCTAGAAGCAAGGAGTTTAATGGAATACTCATCCCCTTGCTTATAGGTGATAACAAAAGGCCCTTCCCAGATGGACTCAAGATTTTCCTTTCTAGGCATGGTATGGTTGTGGTAGTAGAGTACCAAGTCTGCCACTTGGAAGGAAGGGAGTGGTGGCTGGAGCTCATTGGCCGCTTGTCCCTCTTTAGTGACAGTTTTGGCTAACCTAGTCATCTCCTCAGACTGTAACAGGATGATGTGCTGCGCCAGCTTCTTCTTTTTTTAGCACTAGTGGTGCCCAACCCAAAAGGGGGAGCCACCACGCATCTTTATTTGCAAATGGGCCAAACAAAGGGATTAGCATAAATATGAAAATTCCTAATATAGCCCCTAGGTTATCAGTCTAGGAAGCCATATCAGAAGGCGAGGAAGCTTCGAGGAAACTTTTATCTGGTGCCCGCTTTAGCTGGTGGACCATGGCGGAAAACATTGAGGTAAGAGCATCAGCAACATGTGGCATAAGGAGGTATAACTGTGGGTTTTCTTTGTTGATGAGGCCAACAGTATCCATTTCCTCAACGTATTGAGCAAGCTGATTCTCAGTGAAAGTTATTAGAGCTGGCACACAAGTGAAAGACTTGATGCTCTGGTGGTGTCAGACATTCTCTTTCTTGACTTAGGAAAAAGAATGTTGGAGGTATTAGGGCTCATAAATCTGCTACCATGATTGGCCCATCTCCTGCCCAATCATCAAATAATATTGTGGTTAATAATGATATGAATATCAATGGCGAAAAGACCTTGGCGGATTCTCAGTGGAATCTTAACTATTGGGAAAATATGGTTTATCACAGAAATTGGCTTAAAAAGGTAAATACTAATAATAGGATTACTCTGACTTCTCAGCTAAATTCGAGGAGTTCAATATCGCATGGATCTGAACCTCCACAACGTGAGAAGATTTTACCCATTGATGATTGGGTGCAAATTAACAAATCATTACCACCTGGATCTGAACCCTCCCGAGGTAAGAAGATTTTACTCGATGATGATAGGGTAAAAATTAACCAATCATTACCACATGAGTTTGACCACCGCCAAGGTGAAAAGATTTTACTCGCTGGTGATTGGAAACAATACATCAAATCATTACCACATGGGTCAGTTTTGCCTCAAAATATTTCTCTTCAATCTGATAGGCCAAAAGCCTATATTTCCTAATTTAGATAACTCAGCTTTACATTCTTTTGCCTCAAATACCCACGGTCTCAAAATCTGAACTAGCTTAAGTAGGAAAAACTAGTATTGAGGAAAGGACCTTTCCTGGTTTTGCCCCACTTAAAACAATAAAAAACATAAAAAACTTTAATAAAGCGTTGTTTTATACTTTCATTAAAAAGCAAGATTCTCACTCTGAGAAAATATTTGTAGCATTTAACGGTGGATCCCACAAACTGGTGCTCATTACAGGGGTCAAATCCCCTGAATACTTCGATAAAGTATCAAGGCAATGGAGGCTGTCAATGTGAGCAGCTCTTCCTAAATTATGATTAGTTGCTCTCGAGAAGCAGCTAGCCAGCTCTTTCTCCCATCTCAAAAAGTTAGAGCAACGGCCGCTCAAATTACCCATAAAGGATAGATATATCCTGGGTGAAGGGAGCATTGCTTCCTTTTTGTATGTTTATGAAGCTGCAATGGATGGCGCCACTGACAAACAGAAAGTTCAGTACCTACTTCCCTGTTTAAGCCATAAAATCCAAAGAGCTGATCATTCCTCACCTGAATCCTCAGCACATCTGGCCAGATGTTAAGAAGGCCCTCTTGGCTGAATTCAGATCCAAGCAGAGCTTATAAAGGGAAAAACAGGCTTTCATGCACCTTACCATGTATGAGGGTAAAACCCTCTTTAGTTTTGCTGAGCGGTTCTATCTCACTGCTCAAAGGCTGGCTACGTCCAACCTGCTTACCCTGGATGACGCTATCGCTGCCATATTAACAGGGTTAGCTTTACAGCCCTCTCTCGCCAGGCATATCATATCAGTGAAATGCCACTTCACAACTTTCCGTGATATAAAAGAGGCTTTGTTAGACGTTGCCCATATTCTTCCAGGTGAGCTGCGGCCTAGTGAAACGTTGGAAGTGAGGCCACCTGTGCCTATTCTTCCCGCAAGACCTGCTTCTTTGGTGCGACTTAAAACGGACATTCCTCATTCATGCAAAGCGGAGATCCCTACTGTGGTTTCCCCTTCAGCTCGGTCAATAGGTGCGCGCTTTAAGGGTATATCCTCCAGAACTACTGGGGTTGAAAAAATGCCAGTTAAAGCAAAGCCAATTACCCCACCTTTCGTGATTGTCTCCCCCACTTCAATTGTAACCTTGCCCATGGTTGAAAATACCCCTGAGGCCAACTCTGAGGGGGTTACAATAATGTTGGGTACTACTTGTTGGGTAATCCGCGAAAGTGGAGGTCCCTGACCACCTAAACGCTGGAGAAGTAGATGAAGCCACCATACCTGAGGATACTTACCTCCGCCAAGTTCTAGGGGAGCCAATCATTATTGATACTGCCAACAATGCAGATGAGGTGTTGTCTCACCTTATTGCCCTATCCAGCATGGTCATACCATGCAGTCCATCCAGGAAAATTACCCCGAGAATGCGTGCAAATTAACCTCCAAATTCCATATTAAGGAGGTTTTAGCACTATCACCCACTTCTGGGGAGATACTTACAAAGGTCAAAGTGGTTATCCAAAAAGTTCAGGTGATGGCTATCTTAGATACAGGCTCCCCAGTGAACATAATCTCTTCCAAGTTGATGAAAAAGATCCAACTTGAACCTGACTTGGAGTACAACCAAGACTTTGGAACTGCTGGTCCTAACAACACCCGCGCACTGGGTGCTTACTTGTCCCTTCCCATTTGTATTGGGAAGCTTGTTCAATCAGCCCCTGCAGTGGCTTTGGATAATAATGATTATGAGATGCTTATAGGTACTCAATTTATGATCGAGTATGAAGGCATCATTAACATGAAGCAAGGGTCCCTATCTTTAATGAACTACGAAGTTCCATTAGTATTATCCAATGAAGAACTCATCAAGAATGACTACACCTGCCTAGTTGAACACCCCTCTTCCGCTTTGCCTTTACATTATGTCACCTCTGGGTGCAACACTAAGAAATTGCACGATTCAGTGGAGGCTAGCGATGGTATTCCAATTTTTGCGGCAGATGAGGTGGTGATTAAGCCAGGTGAACAACGAGTGGTTGACATGAAAATCACATCCCAAAAACCCTTTGATCTATTAAGTGAGGCTGACTTTAAAGGAAAAGTTCAGGCTCCCAAAATACAGCCTAGAAAAGAGAAGTCTACCTCTAAGCCCGTGGAGGCAGCCATTTCTCATCCCAAGGCTCAAGAGAATCGCTCTTCCAAGGATGCTCCCCCCTGTGAACCTCAGTCTAAACCTTCGCGCACTGAGGATGTAGATTCTGAAATTACGTATGGCCCCCATAGTCATTCTGACAAAGAAAAGAAAGCCCAAAAGCTACTTTCCAATGAAAAAAGAAGCAGTTGCATAAGGCAAATGAGGGAGCTGCTGAGTCTCAATGGAAGAGAACTGTTTTTTTAAAACCAAAAGAGGATGAAGAAATCTATGCTGGAAAGTCTAGCCAAACAAAAACAGTGACTAAAAAGGGGCAAGCTGCAAATGAGCTCCAAGCTCCTCTACCTTCTTACCAAGTGTCAGATAGGGTTTTATATTACCACAATCACAATACTCCCTGAAGTGGCAAATTTGGATCAAACTGGGAGAGGCCATTTACCAACATGCATAAGAGAGGAAATGAGTATACTATAAAGTCTTTGGCTACAAGAATTATCATAATCCGGGTAAATGGCCGCTTCTTATGACCCTACACCCCTCCCAACATTCTTGAGGGGGGAAATGTCAGACATTCTCTTTCTCGACTTATAAAAAGAATGTTGGAGGTATTAGGGCTCACGAATCTGCTACCATGATTGGCCCATCTCCTGCCCAATCATCAAATAATATTGTGGTTAATAATGATATGAATATCAATGGCGAAAAGACCTTGGCGGATTCTCAGTGGAATCTTAACTATTGGGAAAATATGGTTTATCACAGAAATTGGCTTAAAAAGGTAAATACTAATAATAGGATTACTCTGACTTCTTGGCTGAATTTGAGGAGCTCAATATCACATGGATCTGAACCTCCACGATGTGAGAAGATTTTGCCCATTTTTGATTGGGTATGAATTAACAAATCATTACCACCTGGATCTGAACCCTCCCAAGGTTAGAAGATTTTACTCGATGATGATAGGGTAAAAATTAACCAATCATTACCACATGAGTTTGACCACCGCTGAGGTGAAAAGATTTTACTTGCTGGTGATTGGATACAATTCATCAAATTGTTACCACATGGGTCAGTTTTGCCTCAAAATTTTTCTCTTCAATCTGATAGGCCAAAAGCCTATATTTCCTAATTTAGATAACTCAGCTTTACATTCTTTTGCCTCAAATACCCATGGTCTCAAAATCTGAACTAGTTTAAATAGGAAAAACTAGTATCGAGGAAAAGACCTTTCCTGATTTTGCCCCCCTTAAAACAATAAAAAACATAAAAACTTTAATAAAGCGTTGTTTTATACTTTCATTAAAAAGTAAGATTCTCACTCTGAGAAAATATTTGTGGCATCCATTGGTGGATCCCACAGGTGGGTTTGGGATTAGTTGGGGTCAAAAAGAGAAGTTTTTGCTGCGTTGATGCAAGTGCAGCTTGCACCAAAATCGAGCTCCTCAATCTCATATTTTGATTCTTCTTCAAAATCATTGGGTAATTTGGGGATAGGAATACCCTGAATCAGGGGTTCCATGGCCCATGGAGTTGCTGGCGTAGTAGGGTGTTGGCAGGAGCAGCAGCGGCTTCAACTAATATTTTATTTATATTTTCTGTAAACTGGAAAACCGTTTTTAGGTGAAAATGGCAGTTGCATGAATTAGGAGGATTGACGAAGAATTCCTCCAAAGAAAAATCAGGATCAACATTATAAGCCTGATCCAAACCATCAAACCATTTGAGCGCTTCAAATGGATTTATATTGGCTAGTGCTGGCCCAGCCACCATAGTTGGCAAGTTGGCAGCACCTGATTGGCCATGAGCTGTCAACCATGGCAGCTCAGCTGAAACTGTTTCAGCCTTCAGCTCAGGGTGCTTTAAATCAACCAAATTTTTTAAAAATTTTAAAATTTTGATTGGCTGCGGCTTTGGAAGCCACGCCAGAATTTGGTGAGGTTGGGGGCAGGAGGATCACACCCCATTCAAAAAATTGGGGTGAGGCAGCCACTGGGGCAGCGCCAGAGGGGGGAGTGGCAGAAGCGGTGGAAGCAGAAGCCATAGGGCACTTGTGCTTTGAGTGATTAAGCTAGAAACACGTGGGGCAGATGGCGTGGCCATTTTTGATGCGCGCCCAAAAAGGATGATCAGGGGCAGACCTGATCATGGTGCAGGGGGGAATCGCAAGGTGGGTGTCACAATGAAATGGGCAGATTGTCACAAAGGCGTGAGGGCCTGCCAGATGATCCGCCCTATGGGGCACCACAAACTGCAACATGGGGTCTGCGCTGTAAATGGCCAAACCTTCCATGAGCTCATGGCAGAGGCGTTTGGGGGAAAGGAAGGAGGGCAACCTGGAGAACTGGACCACCAAAGTGGCCTCATCCAGTAGCCAGGTGAAAATGGTGGGCAAAGGAATTTTTTTATAAATTAATTGCAGCTTGGCTGCTGCCACTGCATCAGCTTCAGAGCAGAAGCTGAGGTTGAAGTACCCCTTAAAGGGGCAGAAGTCAATATAGCCAGTGGGTTTGAAAACTGCTGTGGCTATCTTGATGATGGCCTCGCTTTTGTATGGGAAGAGATTCTCATATTTGCCCCAGAGGCCAAAACGCAAATTGCTCTGTGGGAGCACCAAAGGGTTCAGGAGCACTGCCTGAGAGCTTGCAAGGTGGTGGGCCAAGTCCAGAGGGGGGACATAATGCCCAGTAGCATTGGGAGGGCTAGCAGAACCAGCCTAGGCGCACTTCAGCAGTGGCCAAAAGCTGCCAGATGGCGGCACCTTACCACCCCAGGCTGGGGCAGCAGGCGTCAATTGCATTGACATTGGTAAGCTTTGGCTCAATCAAGCGGTCGTGTTTTGTATTTTTTTAATAATCTAAATTTGACTTCAATTTAGGTATTGAAGCAAAAGAAAGATTCCTGCGCCAACTTCTTCACGGCCTGATCTGGATTAGTCCTAGCTGAGAAAATATCTTTGGATAGTAAAGTAGGCAACCCAGGTTCTTGGCCATACAACATATGAAATGGAGACATTTTAAGGATCCGGTGGTAACTGATACAGTAGGCCATGATGGTACTGGGTAAGTAAAGATCCCAGTGAAGAGGGTCTGAGTTGGCCATTTTCCAAAGTATAGAGACCAGGGTCCCATTTGCTCTTTCTACGGCACCACTGGTGGATGGGTTATAGGGGGCCAAGAAGAGTCATTGTGCTCCCATGGAGGTGGCGAGGAGCTTTGCCACTCAGGAGGTAAAATTTTTCCCATTATCACAAAGGGGGACTGGGAGCAACAATATCACGTAATGATATGTTGATGTATGAAGGTGGTAGTGGCCTTAGCAGTCTGATAGGGGAGAGCAACAGCTTCAACCAATTTGGAAAATTAACCAATCATGACCAAGATGTAACAATTACCACCGGTGGTCTAAGGTAGAGGACCCTTCAAATCAAAACTTATGTTGTGGAAAGTTTATTGGGGCGTTGTGGGTCAATACTGATATTAGGTCTTGAGGCTGGATTTTTTTACATGTCAGACAGGCATCCAATGCTTCAGTTATGGTTTCCATAATGCCCTCCCAGTAGTACCACTCTTTTATCCACTTGTAGGTTTTTCTTACACTGCCATGACTCATGATATTGTGAGACTCCAAGATGACAGGTACTCACTAAACAGCCAGAGATAGGGCAACCAATTTACTCCTACTTTCTTATATAACTTCCCACTCTCCACCTTTGTGTTGCAGGGGTGCCATGCTAGAATCTTTTGTACTGGTTCATCTTCATTAGCCCATGCGTCAGGAGACATTAGGAGGTCATGTAAACTCTCTGCTTCGCTATTGTAAAGATGAAGGACAGCCAGCCGCGTTACCCATCAACATTCATATGATGAATCCCAGCTCGATGCTCAATGATCATATCATAGTGCTGGAGCTTAAGAACCCAGAGAGCCAAACGCCCAGTGGGATCTTTCATATTCTGCAACATCTTCAAGGAGGCGTGGTCAGTAACTACATAAATGATGTCTCATATAAAAAGAGGCAATAGTACTTTATGGAAAGCAAGCCAGCCAGGCACTCCTTCTCAGTGATGCTGTAATTACGCTCAGCTTTGGAGATCATTTTGATGAAGTAAGACACAGGATTATAGACCCCCATGCTCCTCTAATTGAGCTAAGATGGCTCCAACAGCATAGTCAGAGGCATCTGTAAACAACATAAAAGGCTTGTCATAGTCAGGGTAGCAGAGGTTTAGCCTTTGTTGCAGCAACTGTTTCAGGGTCTCAAATGAAGCTTTTTATTCAGCACCCCAATGGAAGGGGGTGTTTTTAGACAAGAGACGTATGAGAGGCTCACTGAGCTGAGCAAATTTGGGAATGAATTGATGATAGTACCCCATCATGCAAAAAACTGTATGTCATAAAGGGTTTTGGGTACACAAATTTTTGATATCGCTTCAACCTTGTCTTGAAAGGGTTGAATCCCACCTTAATAGAGAGCATGCCTGAGGAAATTCAACTTCTTTTGGAAGATAGTACATTTGGAGGGCTTCAGCTTGATATTAGATGCTCTTAATTGTTGAAAAACTTCTTTTAGGTGCATGAGGTGCTCGTTGAAGGTCTTGGAAAAATGGTGATGTCATCAAGATAGAAAATCACACAGCTCAGCTTGAGATCCTGAAAAATATTGTAGGAGTCCAGATTATGGGTTCTCGCTGGTGCTTACGCTGATGGACCCCACAAAAGTTCAATAAAATTTAATAAATATATACTAATAAAAACTTGGGTTTTTATGGTTTTTATTAGCAGCGCGGAGTAAAAGAGAAAAAACAATCCTTCTTAATATCCGACCATTCAGTATTTAAACTGTTTTGAGGGTTGGGGGGAATTCTAGGATAGTTTCAGAATAGCTTCAACACATTACAAATTAGGAAATATGGTATACTCTCCTATCAGATCATGGGAATTTGAGATACTATTTTTGGTAAAATGATAGTTGGGCTGGGGTTTTGGGGCTGAGTGTACCCATGCGGTAATTTTTTGATGTACTTTAACCAATCACCATTAGTTAAAATACTTTTACCTTGGGGGACCTCCGCCATGCCTATAAAAGGGGTGGGTCCCCGCGTAGGTGCTTTGAAGGACC
>JAKSZP010008983.1:0-11126 GCA_022478985.1 Massospora cicadina
ATCCTTCGTTATAACGAGCTGGACACCTATTCCATCAAGAACCTCTTGGATGGAAGGATAGAAAAATTGAGTCCATGCTAAGTACTTGAAGCGGTGGATCAATAAAAAATAATGAAAAGTTCCTGAAGGACTGCTGAACCATTAAGTTGGTTATGCCCTGATGATTTGCGTAAGTAAAAAAAAAGGTATTATGCCCCAAAACTAGATGGTTAACCTAAAAAAAATAAGACCTCTGGACCATGAAAACTGGTAGGTCTAATTATACCTGGGAAACCCAGTTTGGAAATAAAATAAGAAGATGGACTGATAAACTGAAAAAAGGTCAATTTCAATAGAAAAAAATTAAAGATTGATAAAAAGATAAAAAAAATAATAATAATAATTAGTCAACTAGTAGAAAAAAACGAACTATAAAAAATTATTTTTATATTTTTTTTATTGATTATCCTCAACTTGGGGATGATTCTGCCCATGTCGCCTCTTAAGGGGGGATGATGGATTTCAGTAGGAGAAAAAAAACCATTAAAATCTATGAAAGGGTGGATGCTGAAGGGCTGACCTACTCAAAATTAAATCCATTGAGCAGAAGCTGATCCCTGAAAGAAAGTGACTAGGGGAAAGAGATGTAAATGTCAGAACATGCCAAACGTGATACCCCAGATCGGGGGGGGATGCAACAGAAAAAGAAGAGGCAGTCAGCAAATAACCCCAAGCAATCCTGATATGGCACCAGAGCTGGAAGATTAGTCTTAAGCGCTTGCTGATGGGCTTTAAAGAACATTGGACTTTTGGCTGGCATTGAGAAAGGGATACTAGGGGGGTTGAAAATCATGCCCCTATTGATGCCATCAGTGGAAGATACCGATGGGATGTGCCAGAAATGAGATAGTCTGCGGGGAGCAAATGGCATCTTGATGACAATGACTATGAGCTTCTTGGAAGCAGAAGCAGAATGAGCAATGAAAGCCAGGAGAGTCTGGAAACTTTGTGGCCCAACTTAAAAACTTGTCTAGAAAAGCAAAGAGCATAGGCTTCAGAATCTCATTCAAATGTTTTGAGATCAGAGGGGCTCAGAGCTATGGATAGAGCCTTGGTTACTTGGGCCCTCAGTTCTAAAAGGGAGTTCAAAATGCTCGCTGTTTCTGATGGCTAATTTGGTTGCCAAAAAAGCGGCTTGTAATACTGGCCAAGTCAGAAAAAGGGAAATCTGGAAGCAAGTATGATCCAGTGAGGAACAATCGATCAAGAGTGGAGGGCATTGCTTGGGGTTAACAATGATGGTAGAAGAATCTGTGAATGGAGACAAACTTAGGAAGTTTTGAAGTCAAACTAGGAATTTATGACAGAGGGGATTGGTCCTGAGTCATTCAAAACAATCCTAACCTGGTTTTGCTAGGGTTGGATACAATTTTGTAATTCTATGGAAGGACTGGCCCTGGGTAACTTACTGGGGTAGGTCCTGGGAGGACCATAGAAAGTTCTGATCGCAGATCAACTCATCACTGGAAGGCTGAAGGGCTTTATCAGACCTTCTACTAGCAGTTGTTGGTACCAAGACTCTGAATTTGATATACGAGCTGGATAAGGAGAGGATGTCAGATTTATATGATGACATTATGCACTTGGGAATCAATTAAGCTCTAATTTCAGAAAAATTAATCTCAAAATTAATGGGATAAGCTCACAAAGAAGAATTAAAATTATATGATCCAAGAGGTTATTATGAAAAAATACAAGGGTGAATATAAATGAGCATTTTTAAATTTAAAACCCATAGACAAACATCAATGGCAAGAATCTCCTGTTGAGAACAAAGAAAAATCAAGAAATTGAGGATGCCAGACCAAGAATCCTGAATATGACAGCGGTCATATGCCCTGATTGGGAAACTGGATCCTGGATTAATATCATCACAAGTAGTTATCACCCAGCATCAGAAGGTCGTGTTAACCATGCTATCAGTAGGTGGTAGTGAGGAGGAAGAGGAAGAGAGCTGAATGCCATAGTCATCACAAGCAGCATTAAGTACCAATCAACTGTACTCCTTAAACAAGAAGATTAACTGAGTGTCAAAAGCGGTATTCTCCTATCCCAAACATTTTTCGCTGGAAATTCAGGCAAGATGGATGTGTTGGGTTTTTTGCCCACATTCTCAGCCAACTAGATTATCAGGGGCCTGGGGATAATTTCCCCTATAGCAAATGAATTGGATATCAGTTGATCCCAATTATGGGTTAATAATTTTTGGGGATTTTAGGTAATTCGCCTGGTTCAGATCTGTTGGAGATTAATCTGGGGTGAATGTTTAAAGATCTCATTGGGAAGAGTTGCTGACAAAATAAGGTACATCTGAAAGTCAATAAATGATTAACTATCAGGTGTGCCAATTGGGATCAGTCAGGTTTCATCACCAACTGATTGGGAATTTAAGGATAAAGCTGCGGGTAAGTGATGCCGCCTGCAACTAGCAAATCAATCAGTTGGTTCATAAATCCTTAATGGGTAACATGCCCCATTACCTAAGCAGGTCGCTTGCCAAATAGGGTTTGGGTTTTGCTGGGATTGAAGGGGAAAACGAAAAAAAAAATTTCCAATTTTTTTTTAGGTCTCAAGGATGTCCAATGACAGAATCCTAGCCAGGAAGAAGGCCATCGCTGATGAGATGAGGATGAGTGATTTGGTGGCAACAGCTCTGTTTCATCGAGGAGGTGAACTGAGGTTAGGCATCAAGTTCCTCAAAATTCCCCTAATAATTCATTAATAAAAAACATTAACCAGATCCATTTTACTTCTATTCTTCTCAAAAATTATTAATGTGTTTTAATTGGAGACTCTTTAGGAAAAAAGAAAGGGTCTGAATGTTAAAAAGAAGGGGCTGGCTAAATGGGGGACTATTTGTGTCCCAGGAAAGCCATAAATGAGGATCTGATCATGGATCAAGTTAGGAGTCGGGGAAAAAATTTCCCTATGTCAGACATTCCCCTTCTCAACTTAGAAAAGAATGTTGGAGGTATGATCTCCTGATCTGCTACCGTTCCCCTTTCCCAATCTTCAAAAAATATTGTGGTTATAACAATAGGGTACCAATGGCGAAAAGACCTTGGTGGATTCTTAACTATCAGAAAAAATATAGATTATAACTAAAATCGGTGTAATAAGATAAAAACTGATAATAAAATTCTAACTTCTCAATGAATTTAGGTTTTTTTTACCAAGAATCGCATAAAGGGTGCAAAGATTTTACTCGACAATGATAAGGTGCAAATTAACAAATCATTATCACATGAGTCTGACCACCGTGAGGTGAGAAGATTTTACCACTGGTGATTGAATACAATTCATCAAATTGTTACTACAGGGGTCAGTTTTGCCTCAAAAATTTTATCAATCTGATAGGCTGAAAAACTATATTCTCTAATTTGGATGACTCAGCTTTATAATTTTAAGCCTAAAAAACCCATGGTCTCAAAATTTGAACTATTTTTAAAGGGGAAATACTAGTATTGAGGAAAGGACCTTTCTTGGTTTTGACCCATGAAAACAATAAAAAACATAAAAACTTTAACAAAGCGTTATTAATTACTTTTATCTAAAAAATAAATTAATCCAAAAAAAAATTTTTGGAATCTGATGGTGAATCCAACAAACTGGTGCTCACTACAGGGGGAAACCCTTTAATACTTTGATAAAGTATTAAAGCAATGACTGTAAACGTAGCAGCCCCCTAATCACGTTAGTTGCTCTTGAGAAGCAACTAGCCACTCTTTCTCCCGTCTCAAAAGGAAAGGCCTTTAAATTCCTAAAAGGGATACACCATAGGTAAGGGAGCTTCCTCCTTTTTGTACGTTTATGAACTGCGATGGATGGGGCCACTGATAAACATAAAGTTCAGTGTTTTTTCCCCCGTTTAAGCCCAAACCAAAAGTTATCGTTCCTCCTCTGGATCCTCAGCACACCTGGCCAGATGTTAAAAAAGGCCCTCTTGGCAATTTGGGTCAAACAGATCTTTGGGAGAAACAGGCTTTCAGCCTTACCATGTTGGGGGGAAAAAACCCCATTAGTTTCATGGCATTTTTATCTCGCTGCTCAAAGGCTGGCTACATCTAACCTGCTTACCCTGGATGATGCTATCGCTGCCATTAACAGGGTTAGTGTCACAACCCTCTCTCGCCAGGCATATCATATCAGTGAAACCCACTTTACAACCCCATGATATAAAAAAGGCTTTGTTAGCATTGCCCTGTTCCTTTTTGGGGAGCTGCCCTATTGAATTGTTGGAAGTGAGGCCACCTATGTCTTTCCCCTCTGAAAAACCTGCCTCTTTGGCGCAATGTAAAGTGGAATCCCTAAAGTGAGGGTTTATTTTTAACTCAGCCAACAAGTCCGGGCCCCAAGGGATATCCTCCAGAACTACTGGGGTTGTGAAAATGCCGGTTAAAACGAAGCTAAATCCCGCCTCGTGGCTGTCTCCCAGAATTGTAGCCTTGCCCTGGGTTAAGAATACCGCTGAGGCTGACTCTGAGGGGGTTGAGGACGTTGGGGACTATTTGGGGTTTTCCGCGGAAGTGGAGGTCCCCCATCGCCTAAACAAAAAACAGTAGATGAAACCCCCATACCTGAAGATACTTAAATTTACCAAGCTATAGGTTGATGGCGATTATTGACACACCAGCGACCTGTTGCTCCTATCGAAATTAATTCACATTCTCAAGGGCATACCATGCAGTCTACTGGAGCTCACCCTGAGACCGCCCAAATTAACCTCCACTTTTCATCTCAGGGGAAATCTTAGTGCTGTCCAACTTTGGGAAACCCACCAAAATTTAAGGTTCTTTACAAAGTCCCGGTATGGCTATCTTGGATAGGTTCTTAGTGAATGTAATTTTATCTCAGCTGATGAAAAATTAAAATTGTCCTGACTTGGATTATAAAGAATTTGGAACTGCGGGCCCCAACCCCCGCTCTTGGCGCTTACTTCTCTTCCCATACCATTGGGAAGCTTATCTATCAGCCCCTTCTGTGGCCTTAGAAAATAACTCCTATGATATGCTCATAGGGTACTCAGTTTATGATTGAATATGAAGGCATCATCAACATAAAGCAAGGGTTCCTATCTTTAATGAACTATGAAGTTACACTAATCTTATCCAAATAAAGAACCCATCAAGAATTACTACACCTGCCTGGTTGAATACCCCTCTTCACTTTGTCTTTACATTATGTCACTTCTGGGCACAACACTAAGAAATTGCCCAATTCAGTGGAGGCTAGCGATGGTATTCCATTCTATTCAGCAGATGAGGTATTGATTAAGCCAGGTGAACAACGAGTGGTTGACACGAAAATCACGCTGAATCCCACGCCACTGCTTATTTTTTTATTGTGGGAAGGCCAACCATGGGATGGACACTTCCGAATATGACTCAGAAGAGACAAAACTTGGAGGAACCCAGAGAAGCGATGCTATCTCTTGTTGCCAGCGGGAACGCCACTTATGGGGAGGGGAGGAAACGTGTGAAGGGGCCATAGCCACAATTGAGCACGTGTGGAGGAAGGGTCTGATTTGATGAACCAGACTGGGAACCAGGAGAGACCAGCTGTCAGCGACGCGGTGGGAGGTATCCAAACATCCACGCTTGAAAGTGGTCCACCAAATGGGACTGGAATCTGTGGACCGCTTCTGGGAGGGGTGGGGTGGAGCCTGCGATGGCATCTAAGACAATCGTGTGGATGGTCCACATGGCGATTGCAACCACTGAAAGCACGAAGGGAGGGGCAGAAGGGAGGCCATTGATAGAGCGAACATATCTCTTAACAGACTGAAGGGATGCGTTTGATCCTGGCCCAGAAGACGTTGAACTTTGCGCCATATCACTTTAGAGGTAGGGCACTTCTCCAGGCGGTGAAACAGCGTTCCATACTGGCCACGACGCATGATGAATGTAAAGCGTTAGAGCGCTCAGCTGTACGTCACACCCACCTCGGTAGCGCCCCGCATGGGAGCGGACGGGTTTAACAAAATGGTGTACATATTTCCAGATTTTTTTTTTGGGTCTCAATGGAGTAAGGGATGTCCATCATGTCCAGGTAGTCCACCCTGGATAGGACATGGGGCCAAATGGGGATCCCCCATTGTGGATGGGTACCCCCTGTACCTCTTGGGGAACTGAGGAGGGGGGCGGCCCCCTGGGTTGTATGCCCCACTAATACGAATTCTCCACTCAGCGCTCTGCATGGAGAGGAGGATTTGTTTGTAGGGGATTTTTAGCCCCCGTGAGGACCTGTGGCCGATGTGTGTGATGCGGTATTTCATCAGGGAGTGGGGGTTCGAGGGATTGTTGGGGCCCCAAAGGCGGGGGAGAAGTTGGAGTGAGCTGCGCGGGACCAGTGTTGGGAGGGGATTGTAGGAGTGGTGACGGCCACAATCCAGGTCCCAGGATCTTGGCGGCATGGGCTTTGAAGTCAAGAAATTGAACCATGATGTTGAGGGCCAAACATGACCTCTAGCCGCACTGGTGGAAGGCGGACCGACCAAAGCCATCCTTGCAGCAAGGCGTACAAGGATTTGTAGAAGCTTGGGGAGAAGGGGATGGCATGGGCTCCAAACCAGACTTTGGAGAGGAGCATGAGTTGGCTAAAACAATCCTGCCAGTAAGGGAAGTAGGGTGGGCTCTGAGAGAGGCGATTCGCTTTGTCACGTTATCCAGAATATGGCACTCCATTACTGCTAACGCATATCCGCCTGCCTCCATCCACACGCCCAGATGGCGTACTGGTCCTATGGTAGGACGTGGCACGAAGGGGAGCACCAGTGGGGCGGTGTGTTTTGATTAGTAGGGCGAGGACGTGGGCGAGCAGATGGGCCGGGTTGGGAACTAATTGCTGGGGTCCAGCAGTTCTGAAACTGACCAAGGAGGATGATTTTGGTTTTGGAAGCGTTCAGTGCCACGTTTCTTACCCGGGAATACTCCTGGATGAGAGCTTCAAGCGCGCGCGCATCTTGATTATTAGACACCCCAACCACACAATCATCTGCGAATGCCATTATCTTGACTGAGGCTTGGCCTGGCACATGGACCCCAGTGAGTTGGGCATTCACATTTCGCAGTAGTGGGTCAAGGCTGAAGTTGTATAAGAGTGGGCTGAGGGGGTCCCCTTGTCGCAAGCCCCTTTGAGGGCGAACTACTTCCGTTAGGAAGCCTGGGCCACACACTGCCATTGTTGCAGATTCTGTGAGCAGCATTAACCAGATGATGAAGCGAGGGGTTGGCGGAATTGATGGAGGCAGGCCCTGAGGTATTCCCAGTTTACTCTATCATAGGCCTTTTGTTGGTCCAAGAATACCAGCGCCCCAGAGGCTGTGGACTGACATACATTAGCCACAGAGTGCACATTATCCCAAATCGACTTTCTGGGGATAAACTGAATTGTTCTGGGGAGATGGTGGCAGATGCTACAGTCCCTAAACGGTTAGCCATGATTTTTGTTAAAATTTTGGTGTCTGTGTTTGTTAGAGAAATGGGGCGCTAGTTGGCTAAGTTTAGCCTATCCCCTTTCTTGAAGAGTGAGACTGTAAAGGCCTCATGTCCTCCTGGTAGGAGGCGCGTTTCCATCAGGCTTTGGTTAAGTGAGGCGAGCAGCAATGGGGATATATATTTATAATATTTTTGTAGAACTCATATGGAATGCCATCTGGGTTTGGGCATTTTCGGTTTGGTGCACTGCGAATGGCTGTCCATAATTTGTTCAGAGTAATCAGATTCACTATTTCTGGGTTTTGGAAAATGGAGCAGATGTGGGCTCAGTCGAGAAATTCTGCCACTTCAGCTGGCTGAATTGGGTCGGAGTGGTACAACATGGAGTAATACTGTTGTATTTTGATTGCCACTTTGGCCAGTGTATCCGCAATGGAATTATCCGATCTTCACACCTGTGTGCAGGCCACGCTCTGGCATGGTGCAAATTTTTTTTAAGAAATGTGCGAGGCACTTGTTGACTTTTGTGATGTGTGTGGCCCTGTACTGAACACAAACCCAATGTTTGTGTTGTCCTTTGAGTGCGTTGAGGTGGGCAGCTGCCTCCGCACACTTCCATCCCCATGCAGAGCTGTATCCTGTAACTGGGATGTTGGACTCCAAGTGTGCCAATTCTGCCAGAGCGCGCGAGATATCCGCTGATGTGGCTCGTGAGCATCTGGAGGAGAGATGGCGGGAGTGGCGGATGGTGTCATCTTTAAAAGTTGCCCATGTGGAAATGGGGTCCGCGCAAAATGGTGCAACAAACTTTTTTGTATAGTTGCCTCTTCTACCCACGTGGAAAATCCTGGCGACCCGAGCTTGGGGGGGCGGATTTTGTACCAATGTGGGGCCTTAGCAGCCGTGAAAGGTAGGTGGTAGGTTAGCAAAACCAGTCAATGGTTGGAGAATTCCAATTTTGTTGTCTTGAAGTGGGAGATATGGGGTTGAAATTTCGCCAGCGTTAGAATAATACCGATGTGGGTCATGGACCTTAATTGGCCGTTGTGGATGTGGGGCTGTGTCATGTTTTCAAGCTGCGGGGCATGCCATGGCAGTGTATCCATTAACCTGAGGGTGGCCTTTAGAATGCGTAGTTCTATGTGACCCTGGGGGGCATAGGGTGAGGAAGGCCACCAGTCCGTTGGTGTGTTTAGCCAACAGTTCATGTCACTGACTATGAAGGAGTCTGTGGGTATTGGGAGGGATTTGACCGATGAGAAAAATTCCTGACGCTTGTGTGCACCGTTTGGGGCATAGATGTTAATGATTGCGTGTGCTACGTCAGCCCACGAGAAGGTGACAACAAGCACTCAGCCATTTAGGAATGTTTCTGAGGATGTGAATTTTAAAAAATATTTTTCCAAATTAGCACCCCACAGTGCATTGACCAAAAGGATAGGGATGGGAGGAGCATTGCTTTCCAAGCTTCCTTGGAACCTCATGGACAGTGGGACTCCTGGATGGCCAGGATATCCACGGGTAAATTGTGTTGTAAAAAACTCAGTTTTCTAGCCTGGGATGGGGAGGCCTTGAGTCCAGCAATATTCAACGTCCCTAGGGTGAAGGTTTCCCCCATCGCACCTTAGGTGTGAGGGGGTGGGCACCTGGGCCCACCATCCTCTTCTAGTTATCCGCAGGCCTTCACAGCAGCGCGGGTGTTAGCAGCAACGCTATCAGAGTTTCTGTTGATTTTTGCAGAAAGAGTCGCGTTGGCTTTAGCCTTCACTTTTTGTTTTCCCAACGTTGGATGAATTTTTTGCGGTGCAGGTGAGTTTGGTGCACCTTTGAGTGGGTCAAAATTTTTTTTTCAGATTGGATGGGTCCCAGGTCAGTTTCGACCGGAGCTTGGGTGCAACAATTGGGTGAGATCAGATCTCCCATCAGATCCTCAGATTGAGTGGCCCGCTCAGTATGGGATTCCCAATCTGATTGGTTGATGGATTTCCAAGTTGCTTCCACCGCGAAGGTCTTCATGTCCTCCTGGCGTTGTGAGTGTGGGATAGCAGTGGTGGCTTTGGCCGCTTCCTTGGCCACGGCCCTATGGGCCTGCTTGGCCTTCTTCCACTCTTGTGGGGAAATAGGCTTTACTAGTAGGTAGCAGCCTTGTGCTCCCCACGGGAAGGCCACCTTGGTGCTTGCAGTTGATTTGTAGTGCGCCTCTCCGCTGGCCATAGCCACCGAGGGTGCTCTTGGAATGTGACGCCCTCCTTGATGGGGCACGTGTGTGCCTTATGGCTGAATGCATCACAGTGGGTGCAGATGGGGGGCGCGCTGTCCACGGTCACCTGGAATGGTTGGGTGGTATGCCCTGCAATATCAATATAAGTGGAGTGCGGGATCTGGGTTAGGTCCTTTGCGATCTCCTCAGTTGGGGTCAGTACTGCGATGGCTTTGCCGGTGCACAGGTGTGGCATCAGCATGAAGAATTGCATTTCAAAAGATTTTATTTCGCCATATATGGCGAGACCATCTTTCAGGTGTTGTTCCAAATTGTCACATTTTACCGTAGTAGGCAAAAAGTTGAATGTGAGGAAAACTTGGTTTGATTTTGTCCATCTAGTGCATTTTGTTTTGACAACCCGTTGCACTTTGGGGAGGTCAACCACTACGCGCACCGCTGCAGCCTCATCTGCTGCCGTTTTGCTTTTGAAACCTAGGTCCGGCCAACCACATGACATGGAGTGAGGTGCAACGTACATCGCGGTTGGGAAAATTGTGTGTACATCTTCACAATATTTTTCCCATAAGGCCGTTTTTTGGATGTCCAGAAACACGCGGACTCCAAATTCCACTGACAAAAGTGGCTGGGAGTGTGGCGTGTTGATGTACTAGTTGCATCGTGCTTGCCATGTGAGTATCTCCGGGGAAATAGTGACCACCGGTTTCTTAGTATTTTTATCAATTCCGCCAGATTCTCTGGGGCGTTTTCAAATGTTGGATGCCGCGGGCCTTCCGCCTGCTCCTCTTACCTTGCTTGCCCAACTGCTCCCTGACATGGGCGCAGAATAATCTCCTCTGTGAGATTATCAAAGTAGATTCAGTCTTGAATTGAATAGGTTGCAATAGTGATTGCAACGAGAAAGAAAAGTACGCCACTGCTTATTACACCTCTTAAGCATCGATGGAGTTAGCCCTTTTGAGCCTTGGGTATTGCCTGGCATTTTAGACCCAGCCTATCAGAGGCCTATTACTCTACTGTTGGTAAACCTCACCAAAAAGGACATAATTGTAAGAAAGCACCAGGAGGTGGGCTGAGGGTTTTTACTCCCTGTGGAGGAAGTTGAACAAACCCACTCTATTGGCTCAATGGCAGATTTAGGTCTGCCTGCAGATAACCTAGTATGTACCTTGCAGAACGTCCATATTTTGGATGAGCTGACCTTAGATGAGTTGGAGAAAGTGCAAACTCTTCTGGATGAGTATGATAATATTCTCGAAGTCAGACAATGATTATGGCCACATGAAGGGCTGGTGTCACTCCATCAATGTGGGTGATGCCTATCCCATTAGGTCAAAACCTTATCACAAGTCAAAGGTGGAGGAACAACAAATGAGGACGGAACTCACACAGTTGTTAGACGCGGGGTTATTAAGTTCCTTCGCAAAACC
>JAKSZP010008984.1:0-11077 GCA_022478985.1 Massospora cicadina
TTTTTGGTATTATAAAGTAGTTATATGGCTTTTAAGTCATATGTTTCTAAAAACAATAAATAATCTGAATTTTTTGGCAATACTTTGCTTTAAATTAGAAATGCGATAAAAGGTAAACCACTTATTAGTGAAGATAATAGAAACCATATTTAACGAATAACTACTCAAAACGTAAACTTATATTTTATGTTAGATTGCTTTTAATAAACTTTTCAAGGCAATTTTTTAGTCTTTTTTAATAGCTTAAACTTGGTAAATCTTAAAAGGTTTTATGTATGATAAACCAATCCAAACTAGCAAATTAATATTTTTTTAGCACTAGGTGGTTCTCACCAAAGGGATTTACCAAACATTATTTAATCATGCCTGAGCTCCAAGGCTTGAGCCAAAGGCAGGGATAAGCGGTGGTATTGAAAAAGGGTAGGGGGAAGGGTTTGCCTGAGCCAGGTATCCACTCAAACTGACCTATTGGCCCATGGTAACATGGTAAATACTCTCAGGGTTATCTCAAAATGAACCTGAAAGTGGGTGATCATGTGGGGCAGCATCCACTGGTTAGAGTCAAAAGAGGTATAAAGGTACAAATTATGAATAGTCCATATTATTATGCTAAACACCAGTACTCTTAGAGATTGGGTGCAGTTAGGGAGCAAGTGGTCAAACATTGTGTTCCTGAACTAGATGCCCAACCCAGGGTTCTGCTTGGAGGAGTTCATGGACTTTGCTCCAGATGGGGGTAAGGAGATGGCAGGTAAAGAAATGGTGGAGGTGGGTATCAATTGGCTCAGCATACTGCAGGTAGCTCTTGTGCTGGAAGGTGAAGGCAGTTCAATCTCCTGCCCTGTATGAGCAGTGAAGAACTCACCACACTATATTTGATATTTTCACCAAGAGAATAAGGAAATTGGCATCCTGCCAGAGTGCCTTAAGATTGTATTTCTCTGCAGGGGGTAAGAACTCAAGGAGTCAGGGTCAAATTGGAGGCATATCCATTGGGTTGAGTTGGGAAAGTACAATCTTCCCATTATGAACCAAGGTGTGGTGATGGGGCTAATACCAGGGCCACTTCTACAGTATGGGAAGGTGTGGTACATCTGTACACCTACCCTCTTGAGGCCTGTAAGGCCTAGTTCCAGTATGGTGTAATTGGTTTGACTAACCATCTGGATACAATATTTTTATATATAATTTCATACTTAAACTAATAATTTGATAGTGGATTTGAGCAGTGTAGTAATTACTTTGCCACACAGCCCCAGCATTTATATGTAGTAGCCTAAAATATTAGGTTACTATTAATCTAATCTCTAAATTCCCACTGGCACAATTCTCAATCCTTATTATTGGCAACTGATGCTGAAGCTTTGATCCTATATTACATCCTATTTTATTTTAGTGTACTATTCTGTATTACCCCTAGGTTAGTATAAAATCATTGGTAGCAGGATCCTATATTTGTTATGGCAGCTAGCCAGTAATTTGAATGCATCTGGCATATTGTATCTATACATGAAAATACCTCAAAACTTAGTTAATTTGCTTTCTGAACCAATTCAGATATTACCATTTTAGTCTGCCATTTGGAGTTGCTGCTTAGTGACTATAGAAAGCACCAATGAGAACTCATAGATTTAGGGTATTTGAGAGGGTTACCAAGGGGAAGGGGATCTTTTCTTGGAGAAGCTGTGAGAGCAATTCTATAGGAGTACTAGAGTGAGCCTGGGAGTCATTGACAGTATTAGATACCACAGTGTTCTCTCTTATTTTTATAATAAAAAATCCCTATTGCTGTATATAATATTTTTTTGTTAAATTTTGGTCAAGGTTAATAGCCTCAAATTTACCTTGTATTGTTTGTATACAACCTGTTCACTTGAGATATGATGCACCTGCACCAATTTCACCATTTTTGCTCACTACTGAGGGCACACCTTGTCTCTCTGCACATCATTGTTTGCAAGTATGGATTCAAGTAATTTGGTTGGAAAATACCTTCCAGTAGAGGTAGTATGACCTCAGACATTGGACTGATTGGCCATGTGGCCCTGCAAATTAATTCTGATAAAATCGTTCAATTATGAGCAGATTAAAATGCTCATGTTAGCCTAATTTCTAATATCATATTATATCATAATCTTAAAATGAAAGTCTTAGTAAAAGATATGGAAATCCATCAACGCTGCATTGACAGCTTTAATACCAATATTGACAGAGCTGTTTGCTCCATTACCAATCCAAACCAGGAGCTTGACTCTTTATGTGTGGAATTTAAAACTCAGGGATGCTAAAGTAAGGTCACTATTGACTGAAAGATTAACTTGAAAGCAGACTAACCACTAAACAATTGTTAATATGGAAATCACATTGCAGGTGGAACACCAATGTTTGGATCAAATGAGTAATTAATGTAAGTTGGAGATTCATCAGGATGTCTACAAGTGTCATCAGGATCAATTTTCTTTGGAAACCATTATGACAGAAAATGATAGTGAGGTTAATGGCTCAGGTTACATGTAATATGCTTGTTATTTTATCATCCGTTGTTAGACATTCTCCTCAACTTTTGAAAAAGAATGTTGGAGGTAAAAATGCCCCAAATCCACTACTGCAATCAGCCAATTGCATGTCTGATCCTCTAACAATATTATGGTTAATGAGGAGATGAGTACCATCGGCCAAAAGACCCTAGCGGATTCTCAGTGGAACCCTAACCATCGGGAAAACATGTTTTATAAATAAATTCAGCTTATAAAGGTAAAAACTGATAGTCAGATTGCTCTGACTCCTTGGCCAAATTTGGGGCATCCACCACATGGTTCCCCCTCAGCTGCATCTCATTCCATTCCACTTCCTAAGTGGGGACCCCCACCCTTTTATAGGCGTGGCAGAAGTCCCCCAAGGTATGAAGATTTTACCCATCAGTGATTGGGTGCAATTTATCAAATCATTACCACACAGGTTCATTCTGCCCCAAAATATTTCCCCCATTCTGATAGGCTGAAGCCTATCCTTCCTAATTCAGATGACTAAGCTATTTGGCACCATAGCCCTAAATTCCCATGACCCCAATATTCAAACTAGTTTAAATATGAAATACTGGTATCAAATAGGGGATCTTTTTTATTGCTTGCCCCACGCAACTAATAAAAAATTCTAAAAAAGCAGAAATTACACTTTTATATAAAAGTAAATTTTGTATATTTTGGAATATTTGTGGCATCCGTTGGCAGATCCCACAATCTGGTGCTCACTACAGGGGCCACCCTGTATACTTCAATAAGTATTAAAGCAATGGAGAGTGTCACCCGCTGGGTGCAAAATGGAGAAGGAGCTGAAGACAATGATTGGATGGACAGCCCTACCACCTTGATGTTTGGAGAAGAATGACTTGAGCGCATATTAATACCTGAATCTCGCTGCATCACCTGGCTGGCCACCTAAGCCGTGAGAGACCTTACCCATGGCATCCTTAACCCTGGTGACACTGCATCCTGAGAACAAGCATCATTGGTAGAGGAATGCCACTTGTTTCTCTATGAGACTAGTGTCCTCCCGGAGACCTACAGCCATCTCACAAATTTGACCACTTATGTACGCAAGTTTGCTCACCCCACTTTGGTCCACATAATGCATCTCTTAGCCGGCCATCACGAAGAGCTACATTGACACCTAGATACCCATGCAGCTCTGAATTTAGCCTATGATAAGTTATACCAACTGATCTCTGAACACCTTGGAGCAGTCAGATCTGGTGTGAAAGCTAATCACAACTTCATCATTTGGCTGCATGATCAACTTACTACCATGGACACTGAGATTGCAAAGTATGTCAAGGAGGCTATAAAGATCTTTAGGGATGAATTGAATGCTTCCACTGCTAGCACTCGCTCGTTGCTGGAAGAGTTTGCTACAAAACTTGAAAAGCAAAATGAACAAACGCGCCGAAACCTTTTAGCCCCCATCTCCGCCCCTCAAGCTGAACATGAACAGCATGTGGCTGTGGTGGAGCAACAGTTAACCCAGGCCTTTTCACATGTTGACGAGCTCAAATGTCATCTGTTGCTTGAACCTTCTAGCACCACCTCCACCCTTGTGGCCAAGGTTGTTCAGCTTAAAAAGGAGCTAGCTCTCAAAGCTTCATTTGAAAATACCAAATATTTGGCGCGTCGCCTGAATTAATGTGAAACCAAAGCAAAAGTGATAAAAGCTTCGCTAGAAAGCCCTGTGCTGTTGAAGGAAGTATTTAGTCAATTAATGCAGGTCAAGAGGAAGTATGAGCAGATCAAGGATGGAGTACAAGGCCCAAGATCACACCCTTGTGATGATGAAGGGTGTAAAAAAATGAAAGAAGAGCAGAAGGTACGCGTGGAAGCCGTGGAAACTGCTCAATTAAACCTAAGCTCGCTAGTGTCACAACTCCATTTCCAAGTCAATGCATTGGAGAGCTGAGTGGAAGATCTTGAAACTTTCAAATTAGGGATTGAAGCTCGACTGAGACTATGTGAATCTGGGCCCCAAGAAGCCCTCTCCAAAATGAAAACCCAGCTCAAAGCCATGCAAGACCAGTTTGATTGCCTTTCGTGCACCTTTGATCAGTTAAACTATTGCTCTGAAACCCCAGAAACAGAAGCTCCAGCTATTTATACCCTTACTATGGTGATTTAGTTCATTCAAACCGACGTTCAAAGACAAGTTTATCCCTGGCGAGGGCAGCATTGCTTCATTTTTATACGTTTATGAAGCGACTATGGAAGGGGCGACCAATTGTCAGAAGGCCAAACATATCCTTCCTGTTTGGGTCGCATGGCACAGGAGGTGATGGTCCCACATATGGATGCTCTTAGCACCTGGTCCGAGGTTAAAGAGGCCCTCATAAACACGTTTAGCTCAAAACAGGCTTTAATCATGAAAAAGAAAGCCTTTATGTGTATAAGTATCTGAAAGGGGGAGTCAGTGGTTGCTTTAGTGGAACAATTTTATATGGAAGCCCAGACATTGTTAACTTCAAAGATGTTGACTTTGGATAATGCTGTAGCTGCCGTTTTGACTGGAGTGGCATCTCACCCTCCTCTAGCGATGCACATCACCTCAGTTAAACGCTATTTCCATACCATTTAAGATATCAAGGAGGCGTTAATAGATTTCACTGACTTTCATAAGCCTGAAGTTTCTCGTGGAGCAGTATCCTGTCCTTGCGTTTTAACCATTGAGGATCCAAAGCTTAAGCCTCAGGCACTAGCTATTGAAGACAAGAAGGAGCCCCTTCAGATAATGGGCCCTGAGGAGCAGTAAACTAAAGCAAAACGTCCTGAACGCCCTCGGTGAGAATACTGCTACAAGTTCGGACACAAGGAGGCTGTGTGCTGGAAAAAGAAAGCTGATGTGGAGGAACAGGAGCAGGGAAAAGAAATGTCGGCGTAGGGAAAGGCACACCTATTGCTGACAAATCTCATGTGCCAGATTCATTTAAACAACTTATGCCATTACCTCGCGTTATTAATACCCCTGGGGATGATTCTAAGGGGGATACAGATGAGGTTGGCTATTTCGTTGTAGGAGTACCTGCTGAAGTGGAAGTCCTCAATCGCTTGAACACTGGAGGAGTAGATGAGGCCACCATACCTGAAGAGACATATCTCCTTCAAGTTCTAGGGGAACTGGCCATTATTGACACTACCAGCGACATTATTGAGGTCTTTTATAACCTTATTTGCCCTCTCCAGCCTGGACATACCCGCAGTCCATCCTGGAAAATCACCCTGAGACCGCGCAAATTAATCTCCACTTTTCATCTTAAGGAGGTCTTAGCGCTATCGCCCAATTTTGGGGGGATACTAAAAAGGTCAAAGTGGTTATCAAAAAGTTTGGGTGATGGCTATCCTAGATACAGGCTCCCCGGTGAACATAATCTCCTCCAAGTTGATGAAAAAGATCAAACTTGCGCCTGACTTGAGTACAACCAAAGAATTTGAAACCGCTGGTCCCAACAAAACCCGCGCACTTGGCGCTTACTCATCCCTTCCCATTTGTTTTGGGAAGCTTATTCTATCAGCCCCCACAGTGGCTTTGGATAACAACGCCTAAGATATGCTCATAGGTACTCAGTTTATAATTGAATATGAAGGTATTAACAATATGAAGCAGGGGTTCCTGTCATTGCTCAATTATGAAGTCCCCTTAGTTCTAGCCAATAAAGAACCCAGCAAGAATGAATATTCTTTCATGGTTGAGTACCCATTTTCCGCTTTACCTTTACATTATACCACCTCTGGGTGAAATACAAAGAAATTGCCTGATTCAGTGGATGCTATCGAAGGTATTCTGTTTTATGCGGCCAATGAGGTGGTGATTAACCTGGTGAACAACGGGTGGTAGACACGAAAATTACCCTCAAAATCCCTCGCCACTGTTTACTACACCTCTTAAGCATTGATGGTGTTAGCCCTTTTGATCCTCGGGTATTGCCTGGCGTTTTAGACCCAGCCTATCAGAGGCCTATTACTATACTGTTGGGAAACCTCAACAAAAAGGGCATAATTGTAGAAAGCATCAGGAGGTGGGCCGAGGGTTTTTACTCCTTGTGGAGGAAGTTGAACAAAACCACCCTGTTGGCTCGATGGCAGATTTAGGCCTGCCTGCAGATAACCTGGTATGTACCTTACCAAATGTCCATATCTCAGATGAGCTGACCTCAGATGAGTTGGAGAAAGTGAATACTCTCCTGGATGAGTATAGTGATATATTCTCAAAGTTGGACAATGATTATGGCCAAATGAAGGGCTGGTGCCACTCCATCAATATGGGTGATGCTCATCCCATTAGGTCAAAACCTTACCGTCAAAGGTGGAGGAACAGCATATGAGGATGGAACTCACGCAGTTATTAGACGTGGGGTTATTAGTTCCTTCGCAAAGCCCTTGGTCCTCCCCCCTTTTGCTAATTAAGAAGAAAAACGGAGGTCACCAGATAGTTATGGACTATCGCAGGTTAGACAATCTTATGAAAAAGGATAGCTATCTTATTCCACGTATTGATGACGCCCTGGCCCATATTTCAGGCTCAAAATTTTTCTCCGCCATGGATTTGGCTAGTGGCTATTGGCAAATGGATTTCTCCTCAGAGGACCAGGATAAATGCGCTTTGATATGCAGTGAAGGTCTTTTTCAACCCACGCGATTACCTCAAGGGTTGTGCAACGCACCTGCCTCTTTCCAGCGTGCAATGGATCACATTTTGCAGGATCTTAAGTTAACCTGCGTCATCATCTATTTTGATGACATTACCATATTCTTGAAGTCCTTTAATGAACACCTTGATCACCTGAAGGAGGTGTTCCAACGCTTACAAAACTCAAATATCAAGTTAAAACCTTCGAAATGTACTTTTTTCCAAAAGGAAATTAGACTTCCTCAGACATTTCATTTCTTGAGAAGGTATCCAACCCATAAAATATAGGGTTGAAACGATTTCCAGAATGCCTCCCCCCAAAAATCTACAGGATATACAGGTATTTCTAGGGATGATGGGGTATTACCATCAGTTCATCCCTAAGTTTTCCCAACTCAGCGAGCTCCTTGTTTGTTTACTGAAAATAATATCCCTTTTCAATGGGGCGCTGAACATAAGGCTGCTTATGAAACAATGAAGCTGCTGCTACAAAAACGGCCTATCCTAAGGCATCCCGATTATGGAAAACCATTTATTTTGTTTACAGACACCTCAGACTACGCCGTCAGGGGCCATCCTAGCCCTACTGGATGAAAAAGGGGTAGATCATCCTGTCTCATATTTCAGTAAAATGCTATCAAAAGTGGAACTCAACTATAGTTTTACCGAGAAGGAGTGTCTTGCCATTCTACTAGCAGTAAAGCACTACCACCCTGTCTTGCATGGGACCTCTTTCACTGTGGTTATGGACCACGCATCTTTAAAATGGTTACAAAACCTGAAGGACCCTACGGGGCGGTTAGCTCGCTGGGCTCTAAAGCTCCAGCAATATGACATGAAGATTGAACACCGCGCTGGAACCTGCCACATGAATGTTGATGGGTTAACTCGGCTGCCATTCTCCACCTAGATAACAGTGAAGCGGAGCGGCTGTATGATCTTTTAATGATCCTGAATGACTGGGAAGATGAGGATGAGCCTGTACAGAGGATGTTGGTCCGGCACTCCTGTAACACTAAAGTAGAAAATTGGAAGTTGTACAAACAAGTAGGGGCGAGATGGTTTGCCTTACCATGGCCCTTGGAACGTTACCTGTTATCCTGGAAACTCATTCAACTTTAGGCCTGGAGGGTAAGAAAACCTATGAGTGGATTAAGGATGGTATTTTTGGGAGGGAATCATGGAAGCCCTCATTTAAGTTTTTGGGGTTTTCCTTATATGTAAAAGCAGTTGGGTCAAGACTAATATCAAATCAGCTGACACCCGCAACAGCCATTTCATACCATAGCTTGGACGTAGTAGGGCCCTTCCTCAGACCACAGGTGGAAACAGATATATCTTGGTGGTATTGACCCCTTCACGGGGGGGTTAAAACTGTGGTGCTTCTGGCCCAAACTGCTAAGGCCACTACCTTTCTCCATCAAAAAATTTTCACTTGACATGGGGCCCCCAAAAAACTACTCTGCGACAATGGAAAAACTTCACCTCCAGGTATTTAAAATCTTGGCTTTCCCCCAGGGAGCCCCCCCCTATTCTCAGCTCCATATAACCCATCAACCAATGGTATGGTGGAGCGAGAAAATGGCACTTTTTTTTCTATCTTATGGAAAATGGGCCCCATCTGATTCCCTTCATTGGGATCATTATCTCTAGTGCTCTTATGGCTTATCAAATTAGCTATGGGGTCTTGAAAATGTCCCCTTTCTGAGTTTTGTATAGCAGGGAAAGTCATACCTGCTCTTTTGCTAAGTATGTCTTCTCAGAGGAAGGGGCCGAAAGCCATGCAAAGGTTAGCTAATCGCATCATTCAGCTTCAATCAGAGGCTATGACTACCCTACCCCAAAAAGGTCACTAAAGAAAAGGCCCAAACTGCCAATGAGCTTTAGGCTCCCCTACCTTCATTCCAAGTGTTGGATATGGTCTTATATTACCACAATCCCTAACTCCTCAAAGTGGCAAACTTGGATCAATCGGGGGGGGCCATTTACCCTCACTAAGAGAGAAAAGAGTATTCTAAAAATTTTTTTACAGGAATTACCCTAAACTGGGTACATGGCCACTTCCATGGCCCTACACTCCCCCCAAAATTCTTGAGGGGGAATGTCAGACATTCTCCTTCTCAACTTTTAAAAAAAAAAAGTTGGAGGTAAGAATGCCCCAAATCCACTACAATGATCGGCCAATTATATTTTGATCTTTTAACAATATTATGGGTTTAAAGAGGGTAAGGGACCAATGGCAAAAAGACCTTGGCGGATTCTCAGTGGAACCCTACCCATTGGGAAAATATATTTTATAATCAAAATTGGTTTAATAAGGTAAGAACTGATAGTAGGATTGCTCCAACTCCTCAAAATTTTAGGTGTTCTTACTACAGGGGCTGTTCCCCCCCGAGGTGAGAAGATTTTCCCTGCTGGTGATTGGGTACAATTTATCAAATCATTACCACATGGGCTGGTTTTCCCTTTAAAAAATTTTTACCCTCATTCATAGCCCAAAAGCCTATTTTTCCAATTTTGGGATGAATCAGTTTTTTAATCTAACCTCAAATTCCCATGGACCCAAGATTTGAACTATTTTAAATATGAAATACTAGTATTGAGAAAGGGGAGCTTTTTGTCTTGCCCCGCATAAACAAAAAAAAAGAAAAAAAACTCTAAAAAGCGTTTATTTTCTTTAATTTAAAAGTAAGTTTCATATATTTTAAGAATAATTTGTGGCATCTATTGGCGGATCCCAAGGACATCTGAACTGCTAAGTTGACAATGGTATTAAATTCTTGGACTCTGAAAGATAGTAGTTATTTATAAAAAATTAAAGAAGGCTGGTGTGACCTACGGTTGTAATCACGCTGAGGCTCAACTTAAACAGCACAGGTCATGTATTTTTTAAATCAAATAATGGAGACTGATTGGGTTTTAAAACCCTAAAATCAGACAATAATGTTTTTGTAAAAGGTGTTTTATACAATTTTAAAAATCTAGCTAAAAAAAAGTTCTATCAATTTTTCTACCCCCATCATGATAACCTACAATATAGAGTACCCAAACGTGCATGATTATTATCGGAAAATTGTAGAAACCCTTGGCTTAAAATTTGTGGAATCCCCCTTTTTAATTGGTTTTTTGTGGCAGATAATTGGAGAAAATATAATAAAAGTAAAGAAAAATTTGATTTATAATGCCAGAAAGCCTTGTAAATTGATAACAAGTCTCAGGGGGTATTCCCAGGGGGGTACGAATCTCAGGGGAAAATCCCCGCGGGGCCAGAGCAAGATGATAGTAATCTAACCTTACCAATTCTAGCTACATATAAAAATGTGGTGTGTGGCCCGGGAAACCGCCATAACAATTCAAGGGATTGATATTGGCATTGAGGCAATTTTCCATAAAATGATTCAACAGGTTGCTATCAGCATCAAGGCCCAATGGAATTAACCTTCATCTTAAAACGATAAAAAAAAAAACAATATTTGAATGGTTAGTCTGACCCTTTGCAACATTTCCCCCACTTGACCAAACATTCCAGCACAGAAATTAGCAAGGGGGAAATGGGAACTAGAACAATGAACTACTAGGGCAGGAAGCAAATAAAATAAGCAATTCTGATCTTTTGGGTTTGCATCAGGTAAAAGGGAGATGTTCTCCCGACACCTTGATTTCTACCTGGTGAGGATAAGACACCAGGACAAGTACATGATCTTTTTTTGGCTGGTGGATTAGTTTGGGGGATCTTTCATTCAACCCTTCAAAAATTTAAGGGTTTTCTGTTCCATCAAATCCTGCTGCTCGGGAATGTACACTTTTTTCCAGTGCAAATGGGAAACTTAAAATTTTAAAATATGCTGAGGTAAATTAAGGTGTCTTGCCAACTTTTATCTATGCAATGGGGGAAAAACCCCAATTAGAA
>JAKSZP010008985.1:0-11008 GCA_022478985.1 Massospora cicadina
TAAATTAAATAAGTATATAAAGTTTTAAAAAAGTAGTGGAATGACATCCTTATATCACCCCTCATGATGCTGGTTTAATATGATCATAGAAGAATTTTAGTATTTTTTTGCTAGAAGGATAGTAATATATGTGGATTTGTGGAACCAAGCCTCACTATGACCAAGCGAATTAGTGAAGTTAGATCATATGATACTGGCCTATAAGAACACGTGTGTAGGAAGGTTTTACTCCCCAGTACTTGGGTTTCGTCCTCCATTCCTAATTATTCACTCCCTATCCCAAATCAGTGCAGTATATCTGTAATAAGGTTAATTCATCTCAAATAAATACCCCATCCAAAAATTATTAAGCTTTTTAAAATTGTATGAGGCAGATAAAAATCTTATTTCCCATCTCAACAAAATTTAATTTGGCTTTTATAACTCAAGATCATCTCCAGTTTACTAAGTTTAACTCCTTCTAATAACCCTACTAAGGGAAAAATAAAGTATTTCAGATAAGTCAATGATGCTCCAATGCAAAGTTAAAACATCAGATATTTGTAAACAGCCTCAGAATTTATTTTAAAAATTTCAGATCTTTAAGTTCTCCAACAGAGTGAGGCTCCTATAAAAAATGAACAAGAATCTATATCTGGATTACTTTTAAATTAAACTATACCTTAGATTTTTTGAGTTTATGTATGCATCAAAAATCAAAAATTGTTTAAATTAATTGTTAAATGGTTAGATGCCAACAGTCTCTATGTGATATGAGGCAGTATAAACAGAGGATTATGCATTACCAAGTTTAATAGTTATAATAGCAAGATAATATCATAATGCTAACATCCCTTTTGATACTTAAATGGCGGCAACATACACCTAGAATTTCAAGTATTTCTACTGTGCAGTCAGGGAAGTTTTTCACCATCTAACTTATGATTATAGAGATATATATAACTTAATAAACCAATCTTCAAGCTTGCTTGGACAACAGCACCAGTCAGCACCTTGAGTAATGGTAAGATAAATTATTAGCTACTAGTATAACTTTTTCAGTATATCAAATGAACCCAATCAAAAAGCGATTCTAGCAATGCAACTACTCTGTGCATGTCATGTTATTAATATTCTAATATAATTGTCTAAAAGTCAACAATATCATAAAATATAAGATATAAACCCTAATATTATAAATATTTTTAAGGAGGTTAGAGAAATTATAAAGGAGCAGATAATTTATATTGTATGTATATGTATAATACTTGGACTTGATTGACAAATCATTTTATAAAACTAAGGCTAAAACTTCAACTGATAGCCACTTAAGACCATTGAGGATCTTTTCAGGGTAGTTGATCTAAAATGAGACATGACCTTAACTGTCAAATAAAATATCCCTGTTGCTCCATGATATGAAGAACTATCCCAGATCCATCAAAGATCCTCAAGGACACAAATAGTGAATTAATTGAGAATGCAAAGTCTTAAAAATTGATTTTTGTTGGAAAGTAAATAATTTTTGATTTATTTGAGGTAAAATGACTAGGGGACGGACATTATCAAAACTAAAAATTATAACTAAAAACTTAAGTAACTAATTGATTCAAACAAAAGCCCAAATGAGTAAATTGAATGAAACACTTCAAACGAAAACAACCAACCAGGTGGGCAGCGGAAACCACTTATCCCTCCATGGTGGAAGTGGAGGGGGGATTGGGGGGCTCATCTTTGGCAGCAGCTTCCTCCTCCCAGAGTAGGGTACATGTTAAGGTGGATAGTAAGGGCGTCAGGGCATTAGCGACATGTGGTTCAATATCAATAGTGACTGGCATTTCATGGAAATTTCCAGCTAGGAAAATAGCACTGATATATTCAGCTAAAGCTTTTTTGGCTTTAATGCAGGCATCTGGTAGTTTAATGAACGTGGCAATATTGGTTTAGGTAATCTTAGCTTTAGGATTCTGTGCTACAGTTACCACGTTCTGGATAGCGTCATTGACATTTTTGTGTAACTGATTCACCGTGATTTTACTTTTTGAGATGAGGGTTGAGGGGATAACAGGAGGGGATATACCTCCTGTAGCATCGCCACTGATTTGGTGACAGCTTTGCGGAGAGGATGACAATCTGGTGTTGCAGCTGCTTTGGCTGCAAGCTGGTTGCACTGAAAAATGATTTTGCATTTGGCCGAGGGGTATATAGATGAGAGTGATATTTGGCGTTCCTATTATGCATTAATGAACCTCTCAATTTGCAGAGTTGATTCTTCAATGATCTTACTTGATTTATCAATTTCAGCCAATAACTCCCATGAGTTCTGGTTGAGTTTAACTGGGGAATCGGTGTATTGTTGAGGTTTAGTTGATTCTTTGGAGGAAGCATGGGATTAAACTGTGGTCCAATCTGGTGCTTGATTGAAGAATCATGTTTGGCACTGGGGCGAGGAGAAGGCTGATTGGTGGCTGCAGGTTCAGCTGCAGCATCAGGCTTTGGGGAAGGGGGAGGTAGGATTGCACCTCATGCTGGAACTGGTGTGGGGTAGGCGGCGGATTGGAGGTCAGCAGACAAATAATCTGATCCATCAGAAGTGGCTAAGGATGGGCACTTGCATGTCAAATGGTTTGACTTAAAACAGGATGGACATATTGCCTGCCCGCCCTCTACGCAGGCCAAACGGATGGTCAGGCGCATAAGGTTTAACGGCTTGAGGGGGAATTAACACAGTGATTTTACTAAAATCAGGACTGATCATGGCATACACCCGAGGCCCAGTGAGGCATGTGGCCCCATTTGGGACCACAAATTGTAAGATAGGGTTGGAGCCATAGGCTGCCAAACCGTCCATCAGCTCCTGGTGGAGCACCACAGGGGGAAGGTTGGTGGGAAAATCAGCAAACTGGACCACCAAAGTGGTGTCCATTGGGAGCTGGGTCCAAAGTATGGGAAAGGGGTACCCGGGAATACCAGGGGCACAGCTGCCACAGTGGCAGCGTTGGCTTCACAGGTGAAGCTGAGGTCAAAATACCCCTTATAGGGGTGGAAGATAAATAAATTGGTAGGAATCATCAACAACTTTTCCATTTTGATAATGGCTTAGTCATGGTATGAGAAGAGTTTCCCATAGTTGACCCTTAAGCCATAGCGCATGTTGCTCTGGGGGAGCACCAGGGGGGCAGCGAGGTACTGCTTGGGTACAAGTGAGGTGGGCGTTGAGATACTTGGGAGGAACAAATTGTCCCATGGGTTTGGAATGACTGATTGAGCCAGTCTGAGCGCATTTTCCTGCTGGACAGAAAATGTCAGGGGTGGGTTTCACTGCTGCCCTACACTGGAGTAGCCAGCAGAGAATCTGAGGACATCAGAGCAAAATTCAAATTTAAATCAAATTTAAATTTATTTTGAGGCACACCAACCAGGGGATGGACATCACCAAAGCTCGAAGAGCTAGAAACTGAACAAACTAACCATTCAAACAGAATTAAATGATCGCCCAAAGTGAGCAGGCGAAACACAATGAATGAGAAAACAAAAAACCAGGTGGGACAGCGCCGAGGCACTTAACCCACCATGGCGGAAGGGGAGGTGGGATCAGGGTACTTATCCTCAGTATCAGAGTCCTCCTCAGCGAGAGCACAGGACAAGGAGGAGAGAAAAGGGTTGGGGTGATCAGCAACATGGGGAGAAAGGACGCTGATGATCAGCTGGTTGGTGAAATTACTGGAGGACAGTAAGTCACTGATGTCTTGGAACAGCAGGCCTCCACCTTAATGTGGAGGGAAGGAAGCTGGGACAATAAAGCCATGGAGGCGTGGGTGAATTTTTAGTTGGTCTGCGAGGTGAAAACACTTTCTGGATGGCGTCATTAGCATGCTTGTGGGCAAACAGAATGAATTGTTTGTTAGGCAGGGATGTGGACAGCTTGATGATGGGAGGAGGGAGTTTCATGGTGAGTGCCACTACTGGCAACTTGGCCATCTCACAGATGGCGGATACATCAGGGTGAGAAGCTGGTGCGATAGTGAGCTGATGATCAAGTGGAACTCCAAGGCATCTAGCTGGGGGGCATAAAACTGTTGAACGACCAGTTTCAATTTCTGTACTTGGATAAATTAGTCGTGTGTGGGCTGTGAGGCTACAATTACATTACCCATCTCATCAGTTACAGCAAATAAGGACCATGGATTCATGTCAAATCAAAATTGGGGTCAGCGAATTGATGTGGAGTGGCGGGCAACTGCAGAATAATATGGGAACCCAAATTTTTCCAAGACGTTTCCTGATTGGATGAGGTGAAAGTGGCACTGGCATGAGGAAGGGGCTGGTTGGCTGCAGCGGGTCACCAAAGTGGCAGCAGGCTTTGGGGGAAGGGGGTTAGGATCATACCCCATGCCAGAAAAGCAGTGGGGTGTGGTCAAATTTGGGGCCAGATGATGACAGCGCTGGGCCAGAGGAAGCCACAAGGGAGGGGAATTTACGCTTCAAGTGATCTAACTCAAAGTAGGAAGGACAGATAGTCCTCCTACCCTTGACGCGGGCCCAGAATGTGTGGTCAGGGGCAGAGGGAATGATGGAACAGGGGGAAGTGACAACACAATTTTAGAAAATTCTAGGCTGATTGTGGCGAATTCCCAAGGCCTGGATAGGCGAGCAGCCCCATTGGGGACCACAAGCTGAAGGATGGTGGTGGAGCTGTACATGGCTAAACCTTCCATCAACTCCTGATAGAGCACTGTGGGGGGGAGATGAATGGGCAGCCCCGTGAACTGAACCACAATAGTAGTGTCAGTGGGGAGCTGGGTGCGCGTTGTTGGGATAGGGGGCCCTTGAAAACCAGGGGCACTGTAGCCGCAGTGGCGGCGTCAGCTTCACAGGTGAAGCTTAGGTCAAAATACCCCTTAAAGGGGCGGAAGTCTATAAAGCCAGCTGGCAGCATCACCGCCTAGGCCAAGTCAATAATTGCTTGTTCCTTTTATGGGAACAATCTCCTGTATTTTCCCCAAAGGCAAAAATGAAGCTGGAAGTGGGGGAAAATGAGTGGGCTGCGAGGAACAGCCTGGGCATGTGCCAGGTGGATGGCGAGATCCTTGGGTGATTAAACTGACCTTAGGACTTAGTGGGACTGGATGAACCAGTCTGAGCGCGTTTTCCCACCAGATGGAAAACGCTGGGTGGAGTTTTGCCGCTGCCCCACATTGGAGCAGCTGGCAGTGAATCTGACATCATTAGGGATCAAACGGGAGTGGCAGGCGTAGCATCAATAGCTGTTTACTTACTTTTTTGAATAAAATCGCTCAAAAGTGACTTTGAGCGTAAAGAAAGTCTCAGAGCAAAATTACAATGGGCGATTTAAATTTACGTTCTTGTTTTTTCATATAATTTGCTCAGAAAGTTACACCAAGTGGAAAGAGGTCCTTATAAAGTAAATCATTTTTAGCGCAGATAAAATTTAAATGTCTTAGTAGTCTTCATAATTAACCCATTAGGCCTTGGACCTTCCAAGGGCCTCTTTTATTTCCAAGCATACTACTTTGAAGCTCTTTTTATAGCAGGTTGTATTGTCTTTGGTTATAATTTACAATAATGATCTTATCAAAAAAATTGATTTTTGATATCCAGGTTATATAAAAGTCCTGTTGCAACTTAATTTAAAAATTTGGAATGGACATGTTTACCATTTTTATTAACTCCACAACGAGATCATCTATGAAATCTATAAAGTCCCTCAAATTTTATAAACATTTAAGAGGCTTATTTTTCCCCTCATTCAGTTCAGCTTTCCTATATTTTGCTTTAAAGATTATTGTAAAACTAATAAAAATTTTCCTAAAAATGCTATCATCTGATTATCCCTATCACTATGGCCTACCTGATCCTTATCTCCATGGAACTGATAGCAAAATCTTTTATTATCTTATTTCCCTTACAATGGCTCCTCCTCCTGAGTTCATGGCCAAAATGGCTTCTCATATAGTTCCAATTCAATATCACTTGATTTTAGTATAAAATATCCCTATCATAGCAACAAATTCTGTCTTCTAATTATCCCTCATGCTTTGGCCTGCATAATATATATCTTTAGGAACTGATACTAAGAACCTCCTGTGATCCTCTTTACCATATAGTTTCTCATCCTTTAGAGTTCATAGACAAAATGAGCTCTCAAATTATTCTAATTTAATATTTCCTAGCCAGTATAAAAGATACCATTCATATAGTAACCTATACTACAACAATTATAAAGGTCTGGCCATCATTTCCAGTAGGTTTGAGCCCTTGGCGATGCTTCAAAGGTATCCATACTAAATTAAGTTTGAGAGCACATTAAGATGACCACTAATCGTAGATAATATTCCTTTACAAGCTAACCTTATCTAACCAAAACTAAACCACACCTATCCCCAGCAACCATCCTATGGGAGGGTCCATAAGGAAATTACATATGGTAACTTTCCCTAATCAGCAGTATTTAAAAACTTTGCCAACCTCAATATGCATATGGTACCACATTGGCCCCTACAAACTATTGTATGCAACTCAATTTAAGATTAAACACTACTTAATTTACTCTAGATTTAATGTCCTTTAACCCAAACTAACCTCACATGTGCAAATTGATGATTACTTTTAAACTTTTTTATGGTAAAAAACAGCTAAGAGGGATTTAATTTTTTGAAATTTAGCTTTCAAATCACGTAAATTATTTTTTGATACTTTTTAACAAAGGTAATAGATATAAAGAACTTCACAAGAATACTGTGAAAAATTACAGTGATTTTATAGCTCAACCTCTAGATAACTCCATAAAGATTTAGATAAGGAAACTCAAATATCTGTTGCTCCAAAATACCACAAACTTCACAGAAACGCCATGTTAGAGATTTTGTAGTCTTAAGGTGTGTAAGGAGATGATGATTTAATTATTTCAGGTATGAGCTGGGACTTAAAAATAAGACAAACCCCTGATTAACAGAATATACCAATTGATGAATTTATTGATAAAAACCCAAAATGATAAGGACTAAAGGCATATTTTAAACCTGAAAAGCCCTCCAATTTTGATCAAAAGGATTTGGCAACTTCATGAACTAAAGGCAAAGCTCCCTCAAAAAGTAAGAAAGATCTTGTCACACAAGAGGTATAAAATTATAATGGAAGCGTACCCCAGAGAATATTACATATCCCCAACTTTTAAATGAAGATATATGCTCTATTTTATATCTCAAAATATTATATTACTGCCAAGGTGTATGTTTTTTAGCTGATAAAGATCTAATAAGAAGATTTCCACTGTTATTAAGAATATATATTTTATACCCCTTAAAGGACCAGCCAAATATTACCACATTTTATGATACTGGTGCCCCATGTCAGGCTGCTTCTGAGGCTATCAATTGAATATGTATTTTCCAGATGATGAATTTTAGCAATGAAGGCTCTCCTCTGATGGATTTTTATGAATGTAACCAATGGGCCTGTCCCAACATCAATGGTACTTCTACCCCTAGTACAAGTTAGTTAGAATTCAGAGGACCAATGACTTTTACTTATTATGAAATCTAGCTTTATGACTTATCAGAACTAAGAGCTGAAGTGACTGAGACTGTGGAAGCTTTACTATAGTTCATGCTAAACCCTGAAGGATAGATTATTAAATCCCGCTATTCTCAGGCCACCCAAACCCTATGCATCTGTATATGACTGCAAATCTCCCAAGTTTCTAAGTGTAGGTTAGCCCACGTTTGCATTAGTGTGCATTACACAGAAACTGTGGAACTACATAAGTCACCAATCAAAAGAAGTATGATGACATCAAAGCCATGTATTTATATAAAAAGTCAGCCATCTTAGCAAGGTAATGTTAGCTTCAATGCACTCTATTGTGCCTGAAAATGTTTTTATGAAAAAACTAACTTAAAAATTGGGATGGAAAAGTTTTTATTAAAAAAGGGAATTAAGTTAGCAAAGTAGGACAGTAACCTAACAAGTGAGACACTGGCTTTATAAGGTCTTGGGTCTAGAGGGTTACCATCCTGTTCTTTAGTGATGCATTCTATTCTTTTAACTCAGGTTATTTGTGGATCATGGTTGGAAGGAAAGGTCAAAATAATGTATGATTGCAATAACTAAAGTTGGGAGTGGTGATGGTGCAATCCATTATTGGCTGCTCCCTAATTAAATAAGGAAGCCTTTTCAAACAAAAACTATATCAAGATGTGCTCTAACTTCAGCAGCCCAGCTTTTTGATTGGCAACATGGAAATTGAAAAGGGGACATTGACAAAAAAATAAAAGGGAGAGCCAGAATTGATGTAATAAAAATTAACTTTTGCAGCAAAGATATAGAATCATAGTACAAAAATAAAAATGGAAGTAAATTTGGGGATTAGATTTTTTTTTAAAATTTTGGGGATTTTTGGAAAAGGGGTAGTAGTGTAGGAGAATTTTTGGAGTAAAATGAGCCATTTTGGTGGTGTATATGTAGGATTCTTCTGCATAAGAGCCTAAAGTCTCAAGTTAAAACTGCTAAGCAAAGTGGAAACAGAAGCAATCACATAAGAAAGATGGTAGAAGGTCTTAAAAAGCCATTACACAGGTACTTAAGTGGGAGTGGGTCAAGCCAATTCCTACCTCCAAATGTTTGTACATCCTGCTAAATATTATCAGATATTATTTTTTGATATTGCATCTTTTATAAACTAAAGACAACTTGTTCTTACTCAATAGTCCATTTCCGCCTTATGAATTATACAAGTCCATACTGATAGTGGATGGGATAACCATTAAGACATTCTGGATTTTCAGAGAGTGTGAATGAGTTACAAAAATGATTGTACAAATTGACAATGATGCTAGTGGATACTTACATAATGAGGTCACTCACAAATTGCAAATGCTTCAACTTTCATCTATCAATTATTGGAACAAGCTGTGGCCAGGTTATCTCAAAATTTCTCAAACAACAAAGAAATTATGAGTTATAAAATCAAGGAGTTGGTCAAAAAATTAAAAATCTCAATGAAAGGGCTAATTGCCTCTAATACAGGAAGTATATATTCAGGAAGGGCCATCTAGACCTGAGGCACATAGAACTTATAGGATCAAGAAGACCTCCTGTCCCAGACCATCTAGTACTAAAAAAGACCTCCTGTCCCAGAAGACACCCTGGGCCTCCTGGCCTTCCTCCATTTATTGAACCATCCCAAGACAAAGATCATGAATACTAAGTTTGAAACTTAAAGTGACAATTGAGAGGGGTGTCCAGTATAATCTTTATTAACCTGAAGGGAACTATCTCAACTCCAACTTAACTTTAGAAATCTTTGCAATGTAATTTCTGATATTTATCAGGTATGATTAGATATATGTTTAATCCAAAAACACACCAAACATTTCTATATTCATAAAGTCAATTGAATCACTTCATGGATCCAAAACTTAGAGGGTCAACAAGATGAGATGTAATTAAATATTAATATCCAGATTTTAGAGTTTTCCAGTCCACTGAGCTATAAGCGCTAAGGCGTCCATATTTCATGTAACCCAATAGGGTAAAATCCTCTAATAATCTCAAGGATGAGGCTAGTTGTAAGTAGACTGGTCTTCCACCCAGGGTGCGACATAACCCAGTGAAAGTCCCCAAAAGCCAGTGAAATAGCCATTTAGATGATTTATAGGCAAGGTAATCTCTGGTTGATATTGGGAAAATAATGGTTTAGCATAGCGTAAAGCGCACTAACTATCAGCCAAAAGGCTATAATGAGGCAACGTCCTGGCACACAGGTGCAGTTGCCAGTTTTTGGAGGGGTAAGATATAATACAACTCTAAAGGATTTGTGACACAGTGTTGGAAGCAGGATCAAACATGAGCATAGTATTAGAATCTTTTTACTGACATGAAATAATTCAAATATAAGCTTGGCATTAATGTTGTCCCAGTGTGTCTATGGATCAATTGAGCAGAGCATCAACAACAGCATCATGGCCAATGTGGTTGAAAGGATTACATTTATTGTCCAGGTGTTCTTTGAACAGGAAATATAGTAGGAGGGCAGCAGTATCCTTGAAGAACTAATTATAAATTTGTTAAATTTTGTTTATACAAGGTAAGATGCCCAGGAGATATATTTACCAAAAAAAATAAGAAATAAAATTTTTTGTATGTAACGATCAATTGAGCAATATGGCACTGAAACCTGACAAATTAAAGCCAACCTGGATGACCACATCAAACTGCTAGCTGACCATAGTGAAAGGGGAGGAGTATCAGATGGCGTTTAGTTAATAGTATCAGACACAAGGAGCAAGGTGCAGGCCCAGGTGGAAAGCAAGAGTGTGGGGGCATCCGATGTATGGGTTCAATATCACCCAAGGGATGACTGAGGAAGACATCATGCGCTGCAATAAAAGCTTTGATATAGGTCATGAGATCATGCTCAGCTTGGATACAAGCTTTAGGGAGCTTGACAAAGGTGGTAATGTTGGTATGGGCGATTTTTATTTTTAATTATGGGCTACCGCCACAACATTTAAAATTGTCTCATGTGCTACTTTTTAGAATCTGAGGAGGTGACTCTTACATGCAGTAGTAATGTGAGTGGGATATAAGGAGGGAGGAGACCCTCCTTCAGCATCGCCACAGACTTAGCTACAGCTTTGTAAAGAGGATGGCATTTGAGAGGCAGCCACTTCAATAGCGAGCTGATGATCAGAGTGGAATGGTATGGCATTTATTTGGAGTATATAAAAACAAAGGGAATTTTGCGTCACAATCTAAATTTAAAAAACCATTTGAGGTAAAGGTCATATGGTTCAATGAAACTCTCAAATTCAGAAACCCTGGTAATAAGGCCCAGGGATTCTGATTACATAATAGTGGGGCTTAAGCATAAGGCAAGGTTGAACTGATAAACTGGAAGGTGCTTGGGGGAAATTGGTGGTCCAAGACTTTGTTGGATTGGCTGGAGGGTGAACTCTTTTGATGAGGTTGGTTGGAAATGCTGGAGGAAAGGAATTCAGGATGATGG
>JAKSZP010008986.1:0-10977 GCA_022478985.1 Massospora cicadina
TCCATAGGCCTCTGTCCTTTAAACAGCGTTATGGAGGATTGTGAAAGGAGTTATGAATTTTCCAGTGGGAGGGTAGTTCCACGTGGAAAGATCCTTTGTTCACATGGGAGATGGGGAAGGGACCTTCGCGTTTGCAAGCGAACTTACAGCATGGCAACCTGATATGCAAGTTCCTAGTGTCCACCATTACCAAATCCCCTTCTTGATAGTTAAGTGCCTCACGTCACTTTTTATCTTCGAACCTGCTTATAATCGTTAGTTGATTTTGTCAGCTGGTTCTGTATTTGTTGGTGAGCCTTCTTGATTTAAGTTAAGAAGTTTAAATGCTGCTGGGATGTTACTCATGTTTGAGTCTGATGGCGAAAGAGGGGTTTTATCCTAAATTAAGTTACATAGGGGACGCCCCTGTTGATAAATTAAGGGACTCGTATGAAAATTAGGGTAAAGGGAGATCCGTTGCCCATGTATCCTGGGAGTCAGTTGTGTAGTATCAGTGTTACTGCTCCAAGGACTGGTTAGTAAGCTCCGTTTGGCCATTAGACTGGGAATGATAAGCTGAGATCTACAAGGCTTAATTTTTAGAATGTCACTTATGGCCTCTCGAAATTTTGAGGACAACCAAGGTCCTCTGCCGCTGATTGTTTCCAGTGGGACCCTAAACAATGCAAATACATGGGCTAAGATAACCGTGACATGTCCTCAGCTTTAGTATCTAGCAAACATGGAAAAAGATAGAATAATTGGTGAATCAGTCTACAACCATCATAATTGTATCATGCCCATGGGACCTTGGTAGACTTATAGTATAATCCACTGAAAGTAATGTCCATGGGCCTGCTTCTTGTTAAAGTGGTTAAAGGAGACTATTCCGCCCAGTCAAATCTGGTTTATACCTAGCAATGATAAAACATTGTTCAATCCATGCGGGGCATTCTTTTGTCAAACCTTTCCAATCATACCCTCGTTTAATCAAATTGATGAATTCTTTGCTCCGGTGTGCCCCATGATGGGAGGATCATGATGTTCCCTTATGACGCGGTAATTCAGTTCAGAGAGAAACTATACTCGTCACAAAAATACATTACCCATCCTTTTGGGAATAACATTTAGAAGGTGAAGTACCTGCAATAATCTTTTCAAGGATATCCCCTCCCTTTGGATCTGTTGAGTGGGGTGCCAACACAGCATCTAGGAGTGAATCTTCAGTGGCAAGAGATTCTATGACTGGTTCAGATGGAGTAACTTCAGTTACTGACACAGAAGGAGTGTCAAGGTTAACAACTTCCAGGGGAGAACCTTGGTTCACAGGGACCCCAGAATCCAATGGAGAATCAGAGATAATGGGGGGATGTGGACCCACAGGATTTGGTTTATACATATTTTTGTTTTAAATTTTAGGATTATGATTTGATGCATGAACATAACCACATCAATGATTGGGGGTGGCGTAGGTATGTCCTGCTCTGGGGAAATTACTGTGACAAGATCAGAGTCAGTATCCACAGTGGGGACCCTTTAGGGGTGCGCGGATCATGATATCTGGCAAAATATGGGCGAACTTATTGACAGATTCACATCTAAATTATGGCTCAGAAGGTCGCAATGAGTTATGGCCTGCCTGTGAGCCAGCTTTTGAGATTTATTATAATAATTCAGCGACTTGTGTTCTGTGCATACAACCACTGTATTCTTGGCCCCCTGTAGCTGGTACCGCCAATGCATCAGAGACCAAAAAACTGCCGCCAACTCTTTATCATATATAGCCAGGATCAATCTGTTGTGCTGAACTTTTTAGAGAAATAAGCCACAGTGTGTTCAAGCTCTTCATGTTCTTGTAGAAGTAAAGTTCCCACTGCAGTTCTAGAGGCGTTGCTTGACACAATAGATGTATTATATTTATCAGAATGACGAAGAATGGGATAGTAGTGAAAACCTATATTGCTTCAAATGCCTGATGGCATTCATATCAGTGAGGTGTGAAGGGGTGAGGCCAGCTTTAGAATGGCTGGTGAGAATTTTTTAAAAAAAATAGATCATAAGAAGTTCCTCAGCTGGTTCTGTGATACTGGGGTGGTCCAAGAACAAATGGCGTTCAGCTTAGAAGCCGCAAAGGAATGACTATTTTTTAGAAAAAAAGATTTTTCATGAATTGGACTTCATCCTTTAAGAACTCACATTTGGATGGTTAGGAAACCAAACAGCTATCTGGAGAGCTGAAGCTACTACTGCCAAATCCTTGCTGTGTTGTCCAGCACTGGGTGAGTGGATCAAGATGGCATTCACATAAGAAATCTAATAAGATAATCTGATATCCCCCAGAGTGTCATCAATTCAGCGCTGTAAAACTGCTGGGGCGTTTTTTAGACAAAATGGAATAACCTTAAACTAGTAAATGACATAACAAGTGCTAATTGCATTCAGCCACTACTGGCTAGACTTGACATGCACTTGATGGAAAGCAATAACCTAATTTAGTTTGAGAACACCTTTTTTAGAAATTTTTGGAAAATCGCTTTAGCTAAGGACAAAGGGTAGGGATCTGGTGCCGTCAAATTATTCAAGTGGCCATAATCAACACATGGCCTTAGAGTACCATCAGGCTTCTGTATACAGATTACTGGAGAGGAAACAAGAGAGGTTCTCTTAACCATCTAATCCTTCTTCACCAAGTCATTAATCCATGTCTTTAGCGCCTGGTTTTTTGCCAATGTATAAAGATATATTATACATTTGATTTTAGTGAGGTACACCGTTAACTAGAAACTCAGATCAATTATGAATAAATTGGCAGATTTTTGTCCCCGTCTACTTCAAAAATGATGAAAAGGTAGTGAGAATGAGGGACAAAGTAGGCAGCTCAGGCACAATAACGTACAAGAGTAATCTATGATTGTTGCTACTGCATTACCTGTTGCCAGAGTGTGAAGAAGGTGGATTTCACATGAGTAAGAATTGGAGGAGAACGCTAGCACATTACGCATCAAGCCAATACACACTGACTGGAGGCGCCACATTTCTAAACCCAAAATCACTGGGTAAAGCAATTCTGAGATTGCTTAAAAGAGAGATGCAAATTCATATGTATGGTCAACAAAGAGCAATGGTTTACTAAAATTAAAGTGTGAGAATATGAATCTAAGATGCCCAAAAACTGTGGAACATGGGGTAACTGTAAGATCTGAAGCTTGCACCACATTAAGATTGATGAAGTTCCCTAAGGCTCCAGTGTCTACCAAGGAACTTAACGTTACCTTGCTTTTCCCTAATGAAATATGAATTGATAATAAAATTAATAATCATGATAAACGTTATTTTACTGATCAAGGGAACAAAGAGTTGAACCAGCCTTATTTCAATTATATTTTTTGCATACCTTAGTGAATCTGTTGATAAATTGAGTGGGCTTATAAGCAGCCCAGGCACAAAGTAAAGGTGTAGACTCAGTATTTTAGGGTCATATAAGGCCCTCACTTTTTGAAAGATCTTTATAGACCGGGATCCACGCAACGTTTTTCCTCAACCTGATTGATAAGTGAGATGTGGTAAAAATTGATATCTGGGGCTGCAGGGTTTATGGAAATTGCAACCATTCCCAAAGAGTCATTAGAAATATCTCAAAGTGGTGGAAAAACATCAGGATGAGACTGGTCCAAATGAACCATTATATCTCCTTCAGACCACTGAGAAAGAATAGGGTAAGCCTCAGTGTGATAACCTATGCCCATGTTGTGAGGGTTTAACTGCATAAATTTACTCTAATAAACTTTTTTCATTTGTTATGACAATTGGTGCAATAGTCAAGAACGCGGGGTTTAACCCTCTTCAGAGACATTCACCACTATTTCACTTGTTTCTCATTAGTCATTAAATTTATAACACCTAGATGTGGCCTTATGTGAGCATACCAGGGGAAGCCTCAAACTCTAGCTGCTTAAAGTGAATTGAGGGAGAAAAAGTGGTTGTGAGTTGGGTAACATAAGCTGTTAAGACCTGCTGTATGATTTTTACAAGAGCATCCTGCGGACAACAGTTAAGGATCTCTTAAAAGAGAATCTAAACTTTGGTTAGTGGCAGAGAGGTTCAATATCAAATAATTTTGAACAAACAGTTTCACTGCTGTATTATGAGGTTGGTATAATGTTATAAAACCAACATGTCAAGAAAAGGCCTGGCTTCCTTAATGGGTATCCCAAGACCAACAAGGGTAGCCACAGTCCAAGAGGAACCTCTGGTCTCAGAGAGTTCTGTGTAGGAGCTTTGGAAGGGGTGTTGAAAAAGAACAAACCAGGGAAATGTTGCACATCTATCGTTTTAATTATTAAAATTGGCAAAGAGGATGGGTTTTTAATAGAGTATGTTTATCTAAATTTAATGATAAAAAAGAGGAAAGAAATAAACCAACACCCTACCTTTAGCAGGGCGTTGAGTCTTACATTGGGATGTTGAGAGTTGCTAAGCTGAACCATTATAGTAGGGAGCAATATCTGAGTTTAAATCTGTTAATCTATGGGTTTGAGCGCCAATTTCCTTTTAGCATCAATGAACAATTTTTGAGCTATTCTTAGAGTTGTTTTCAAAACCTTAGATGTCAGATTTCATTTTTTCCAATTTTAGGATGGAGTGTCAAGTTTAATACTGTCTTTCGCCCTTTTTTCAACTTCTTGCCCATATATGACTTACCAGGTAAGATTTTTTGCCCAGGTTGACTTCTGGGTGCACCATTTGTTGGGGGAAGGTGATGAAAACCATGGTAAAGAGCTTTTGTATTTCCCAAATTCTGCACAAAGTTGTTTGATTTTCTTAAGATAAAACCTGTAGATCTGAAACTTGGGTGTGTTTGGGTAAGGGTATTTGGAAAAAAGGCGTGTCTGCAGGCAGGGGGAGAAGCCGCCACCCATCTCTCGTTCAGGGTATGCCCTAGTTCAGAGATCTGGAGAAATACTATGACTTGGGGGTTTCCCCTTTTCTTAAACTAAAGGGCTGCATAACTCTGCTCATCTTAATAGCTGGCGTTAAGGACCTTACATGTTATTGCAATAGCCAAATTATGTGTGTTGCTATGAAGTTTGCTCCAAAAAAGAAGGGGCAGCAAGCTGTAAGCTCCTTTGGATACAGTGCACTTTATCTAAGTAGTTCCATATATTTCACATTGCGCATAATCCAGATTTATGACCTCATGTTCATCATCCTAGTAGACACAATATTGGCTAGTGCTATGGTGTATGTGGTATCTTTTATATTCTTCTTTAAAAAATTGTCACATTTGTTGATTCAGGCTAATAGGAAAAGTTTTTTAAGTTAGTACATATACTTACAAAGAATCTTTTTGTCCAAAAAAGCGTTTTATACCATTTTGTTAATATGGAACTCTTAGGCTGTCATATCTATTAGGATAACCATATTCACGCCTTCTAGAGATGGTATGTTGGCATAAAGATGTAGTACATTGGTAGTATTTTGTTCTAAAATATGATATTTGTAAGATTTTCAATTTTTTGGCAATCCTGATTAGAATCAACCTTCTTTACATGCGTTTGAGCACATCATGAACATCGTTGGCAACTTGTTGATACAAAAATTTAATGGTTGATGTACTAGATTCCTTATAATAGGTATTTTTGCTCTTGTGTGGTACTATCATGGTCATGTTGTAAGAGATAGAGTGCCTTTTCTCTACTACGCATATTCTTTTATCAGACTGTGTGGAATATCTGCACCATATAAGGTTTTTTATGTTAGAACAATTCATTGCGTGTGGCCCTTCTGTTTACACTAGTAGTAATTTATCTATAAAATAAGTCTTAGGTAGCCAATGTATCCCCTACCTTAGATGTTGTTTAAAGGTGTTATATAATTAAGTTAGGAGTTTTTAATTCTGAGGCTCAGTAGTGATGGCATGCAGCTTACATTTCACATTTGGAGATCGAAACATGGCGGATAATCAGCCTAGATAATTGTTTATCATAAATTTGAGCTTTTCACCTTGTAAAAATGTCACCATCACCTTGAAGAGCTCGAGATGAGGGTTTGCAGCTGAAGTGTTTGCTATTCCAGAACTATCTTCTAGAAAGTATCCTGGGACAATTAATACATGTGCCTATTAATTAAACCGGTTGGCAGACATTTTAAGGGTTCATTATGTCAGCAAAAATTTGGGAAAAAATAGACTGAGATGTAAGATTGGAGTCTAATTGAACCAAGGTAACACCCAGAATGTCAAAGTCACAACCACTTAAAAAGTTTTTAATCTATTGAGAATATAGAGGAGACGTGAGAATATTAATAAGTTCAAAAACATACTGAAAGCCACTAAAACATTCTAAGAGTAGTTGCAAGGGCAACTGCTAGTTTAGCTCAGGAAGGACCAGGAGGAGGAAAGGCTGAGAAATCAGCAAAGTCTCTAATATTAGTTGTTTCATGATTTCAGTAAAAGTGACTGTAGTGCTGAAGTCATCAGTCAGTAGTGCTGATTTCATTGCATTTAGGACTTCTTTCTTCAGTTAGTTGTATCTATTTTGGTTGCCAATATCAGACGTAAAAGCGCCCAAGGTATTTGTGGCCTCTAAATAGGGGGTCCAGGACAGGGGAGATAATTAAGTTTGATATTTCTGTATGTTTATACCCCTGTTCAATCTCAGGCCTATTCTGTAGGAGACTAAGTACAAGGTGTCCAATTTTTATATATTTGATTAATTGGGGTATTTGTAGTTTATTTTGGTTAAATATAAAAATCAACCAGCGCAAATCCCACTGGTCAGAAAATCCTTTTGTAAAATTAGAGTGGCAATATGGAAGTACTTAACTTATAATTTTGGGCTTTGCTGCCATTGGGATTTCCAGCAGTGGGATTCCAATTCATTTTATCTAAAATCTAAATTTGAATGGTTTGTTTTGAATTAACTTCAGAAATTAGTTTCTGAGTCATAATGAGCCAAAAAGAAAAAATAGGAGTGAAAGGGAGAACAAAAGAAAAAATTGGAAACCCCAAACTGTGGTTAACTAATCTGATTGTTCACAGTCTGCAGTTGGGAATAATTGAAACTGGTGAGTCAGCCGAAAATGGCTGCCAAAACTATATCTCTATCTTGATATTTCATATGGCAATTGAACCAGCCTTTGAACCATTTTGAAAGGGTTGGAAGTACATGAGGCAAAGTTGTTTGCTGGGGTGATCTCAGTGGGTGAAGCCTTTGGGCTATCTGGGAGTGAGGGGAGAGTGCAGAACCCCATGCAACTGCTCTTGCAATTGAAGCTTCTCTCAGAACATATGATTTATCTTTTCCTTGTAAGCTTTGATAATGAGCGGGATTGGAATGGGTCATGGAAACCTTGGCCCCCTTATGAGAAGGGTGCAAACCCAACACTTGTCCACTATGTGGGCGAGATCACCACCATTGTGAATCATAGTAGCTTGAGGCTGACAGTTCCTTTCTTCTAAAAATGGATTTACTCATGGTCAGCCATAGTTAAAACCATTTTGAGACGTACACATTCCACTGAAAATCAAAGGAGGGAAATGACTTTATTTCTGTGCAATTTTTTGAATCCTCCAAAGAGTCTCAATAAATTATGTTTGACCTCTAGATAATCTATAAATATGTTTAAAAAGTAACATGTGACTTGTTTTGCGCTCTCAACGTCTAAGGTATATATCAATAGTTTGGCTTTATGTCAATCTAAGGCCTTTTACATGTAAAAAGCAAAGTGATTAAAGTTTTCATATATATTTCCATCTCTACTGAGGGAGTAGCTTTTTAATTTGAATGTTTTCATCCCCATCCATAACTTGGTTTTTTGAAATAAGAGAATTACTTTGGTTTTTGGTAAGTGATTCTGGGACAAGGTAATTAGCTGGGAAAGGTTTGCGCTTATTTACTGAGCATTTGCAACATTCTACTATGGCAGCTTTCTGTTAAAATAGCAGCAATAATGGTTAGAATCCTTCATGGGATGTAATGTTTCTCATATACTGAAATTTCAATACCAGCATATTCACATTTCTAGCCTTTTAATAAAGTATAAAGTAAATACAGCACTTTTCTTCTGTACAATTGCATTTTCCATCTTAAAACTCTAGTCTCATTTATCAATTTTATGATGGAATACTTGGCAATAGCTTTTTTATGATATAATTTTTGCTTTACGCTGTAAAGTTGTTCAGACATGCTGTATATTATTAATTTAGAAAACATAGTAATAACCACTATTTTGATAAGTTTACAATTGCATCCAAACGTTCTAGTAGCGAATTTGTGGCTTAGTTCATAGTTCAACCAGTATAAGGTGTAGATGTCTTTTCTGATTCTAGCATACTATACGGTCTCATTGAATGTAAGAGTCTTGGGTTTGGCTTGTATTGAGTCCTGGGAAGACTCAAATTGATAAAGGCAATCCAAAAGTTGTTCATATTCAGGATTTATAGTGATGATGGCATTTTTGGTCACCATCTATTATATTTTATACATTTCTTAGTGGACTTTATAAATTTGACTGCTGTTAATTCTTTGAATTTAGAGAGGCAGTGGTAGACTATAGGGACTAAATCCTGTAGAAGCCTATAGCAGAATTAATCCTTTTTAACAATTAAGTTGTTTCTTGCTTGATTATTTTGTTACTAGCATCAAGCGTGTTGATGTAATAGATCCATTTGACTTTCAGTTATCTACAAACTTATGAAGTCACCCACAATTAAGGAAGCTCAAGATAAACAGCAGGACTTGTAGATCCAAATTGTCATGAACTGACTAATGTCAGTCATGATATTCACATCTTAACTCATCTTGACCTCAAACACCTATCCTTGAGGAGCTTAGAAGAACTCCTGTCAATATGTAATTCTGGAACTTTCAGTAATGTCTTAAATTTCATCACATCATATAGGTTTTGATCTGATGGAGAATCTGGATAACACCCAACTCTTGGGAATGTTTACCCCATCATGCATCCCATATTGACAACGTTCAATCATTAAGTCTCCCCTTATTTTAAATGTACCCACCTTGAAATTCATATGACTTTTGGGGTGCATTTCACAACCTGTTTTTACTTTATTAACATTTACGCTTTTCCAAATTATTGGTTTTTACTTTTAGCTTAACTAAGCCCTTTCAAAATTTTAGCAATGTAGTGAGCTTTGTCCCATTAAACATATGTCTATGTGATCCTGATGTGCGCCCTTGAGTTGAATTCTCAAATTTACAAACCTAAGTGAAAGTGCCAAAAAATTTACATGAAGGCTGTTGAAATTCTTTTTTTGATAGGCAAGGCTTATTACACTATAAACTCAATATTGTGGCAGTCCAGAACGCAAAAAAGCTGGTGTATGTATGTTTTTACATGAGTGAAACAATATTCCAGAACATATTGCTGCGATTAAAGCCTTTTGTTTGGTTTAGTTGTGGCTGGTTCAAGGTAAGAATATTGTCAGATTCTGGTGGTTGACTTGATAAACCTTCGACAACCATCTGATTGGGCTGATTACTCTTTCAACGCTTGAGCTAACACCTATATTCTCACCTCAAAGCCTATTGCAATCATATAATACAGGCCAAATATCTCAATGATAATTCAATCAAGTATTTTAGCAGAGTGCTCAGCCCAAATATGCCACATATTATGTCCAATTTCCTATGCATCAAATCTCAGCTATTTGTCCTGATAATTGGGAACACAATCAATTTAATTGTATACAAAATTAAATGGGGATGACCCAAAATTAACATCTGAAAATTCCATGGACCTCAGATGACGAAAACCATAATCAATTTCCCGCCTTAGGGCGAAATTTGTATGTTGATCAGCATAATCAGCATGATAGCACTTGCATATGGACTGCCCAAAAGGGGTTACCTAGTGCTACTGAGGAAGAGGCCTGCTGACATCCCAATTAGGGGTGCATCATTTACTTCAATTGATGCCAAAATTTCACAGAAGTTTATTTTGTCAGCAGTATGATGAAACTGAATTTCATAAGATCAAAGGACAATTTTGCATGCTTTTATCGCAATTTTTGTACCTGAAATCCTCCCTAGTTTTAAGAGTATTTTACCACCTATGAACATAAGAAAATGTTTCAGTACTAGGCCAAACTGAGATGTTAAAATAGATGTTGAAATTTTGTGCTGGAATGTGGCTAGGAGATGCCCTAGAGGTATAAATACTAGCGCCTGGCCTTATAAACATTATCAAATAAAAAGCTTTTAATAAAAGTTATATTTATTTTTACCTTTATCCTGGTTTTTATCCAAATCCTAACCTTGGAGAAGTGTTAACAAAATGGAAGGAGCAGAATTCCCAGTTTGTATTGAAACCTGCCTCTGAAGAAGTTCCCAAACACAAAGGGAAAATCATGCCCAAATTTGGCTGGAAGAGTTGAGGTGAATTCAATAGGGCTAGTGAGTTTTTGAATGGTCCAAATACCATAAACTACAGGCACTATTGAGGATCAACCATTGGAACCTTGGCCCAAATAGACATACAGGATAACAATTTTTAAGCTAGCAATCCTCGGATTTTGACAACTGGTGCTCACTCAAAATTGGTGACACTCTCTGAAATGGATTCCAGTAAACACTTCCTGGCAGATTTGACCAGATGAAGCAGTGGCACTGAGATGGAATCTAGAGACAAGGCCATCTCAGATTATTTTCCCAGTCAACAAGGCTCCGCAGATGGTACCTACTACACCTGGAATCTTGTCAAAGTGGGGGATCTCATGCAGAAAATCAGTCGTCCCATATAGGGATAAGGTTGATGCCTTGAACAACAAGGAATTTTCAAAAATTTGGGCAGTTGTGTCAAGATTATAGGCCAGAAACACTTAAATTACTCAGAAAATTTGGGAACTCAGAATTCAATTATCAACTGCAAATTCCTGAGTAGATAGTATGAGCAAAGACATTAAAAGCATAGCATCTAATCAAGCTTTATTTGAAGAAACTTGACAACCTCAAAACAAAGTGGCCAGTGCTCACCCAG
>JAKSZP010008987.1:0-10938 GCA_022478985.1 Massospora cicadina
CCTAGCTTAACTCAGTGGTACAACTTGGCTGTTGGACCTATTTCAGCATTGATTTACTCTGCTGAAGATACAGGCATTTGGTGAACAGAATCTGGGTGGTTCCATTTGTTATATAATTCAAACTCTCCTTTTTTCTATATTCAATTCCAAGCTCCACTCACCCAACCTAATTATTGCATTGGGTCCTGGTTGTAAGTAACCAGCACTGGAGGGAGCTGGTGACTGATGGCCAACCCTGGAATCAAGGTGATGGTGGGTTTTTATTCAGATGAGGTTTTCCCCTCATCAAAGATTGGAGGGCACCACAGAAACCTGGCCCAGAAGATTCCCTCCCTTTGGATCAGCCCCTTTATGTGGTGGTTGCAGCTAGGCCATGCTGGACCATGCACCATTTTAGGGAGCACATCCCAGCCAAGTGCGGCATGCTCCCACATTGGGTGGGCTGATCCAATAGCCCAGTTCTAATTTGCCCTTGTCAGGTTTCCCTCACCATGATAGATCTAGAATTTATTCCAGATAAATTTCTGGGGCTCAAGGTAACTTACCCCAAGAAGCCCTCATGGTGGCGGCCTCCTGCTCTCTCTCTCTCTCTCTCTCTCTCTCTCTCTCTCTTTTTTTGGGGGGGGGGTTTCATTTTAGTGGGGGTGATGTAACAAAACAGTTTAAACCATTTGTCTCATTTTGACTCAAAATTTGGATTCCAAATTTTGAATCAAAACGCCTGAGGGATTTCCAACTAGAGGTGGCTCAGAACCAGGATTTTGCCACTCCCAGCTATGCTTTAGGCTTGAAAGAGCTTAAAGCATGGCCAGGAGAGGGCTTCCCAAAGTGCAACCTTCAAAAGGTCAAGTCCCATCATACCAAACCTCAGTTTGGAATTTTTGCAGCTTCTCTTAGCCATTTAGGCTTCATGCCTTACCTGATTGTTATGCAACAAGGGTTTGTCATGAAAACAAAACCTTAAGCTTCTGGGGCATTGGCCTTTCCAGTTGCTCTGTCTTTTTCTTGTCATGCTTGCAAAGCCAGAGAAATACTGGGAATGCCTCACTCAATTTTTATTATGTTAAATAAAACAAAGGTTACTATGGGGATTTGCATCCTTACTTACCTGCTTTTCTTTTTCTATGTCTGAGATTTCCCCAAATTTTGAGAGTTAGAGATGGGTTGGTATTATTAAATCATCCTAGCTTACCTCAGTGGTCCAACTTGGCTGTTTGACCTATTTTGGCGTCAATTTATTTAACTGAGGCAAGATGACCAGGGGACAGGCATTACCAAAAGAAAGAAACAAAAGAAAGAAAGAAATGACATGAAACCTGAACAGGGTCAACTCTGTCAAAGAAAGTTTTTTCCACCTCCGGATCAGGACTCAAATTTTTCTGGTTACATCATGGGTAAGGTTTTCGTGTGATTAGACCTACTAACTGCCAATAGCTTCATTTGGCTGGCACTCCAATTGATGTGCAAAGGGTGGTAATCAAACCTGCAACCTTCATTAGCATTAATTTATACCTCTGAAGGTTAGGCATTTGGCAAATGGAATCTGGGTGGTTCCATTCATTACACCATAGATCTCATTAGATGTAACTGATGAAATGGGTAATTTGACTGAAGACTCTGAAGTCAACATGGAAAAATTTATCCCATTATGAAACCCCATTGAGATCCCTTGGTACTTTTATACCCCACAGCCAAATGGTAATTTTTTATGCACCCAACATCGTTTTGCTGTGGCAGCTGCTGCACAACCTGACACATGTTTCCTCTGCAATGCTGTTGCCCACACAGCGGTAATGCTCGCCAAAGGTCTCCCCTCTCCCATTTTCACTCTGAACTGACCCCACAGAGAAAAAATGCTGTTATTCAGTCTCACAAACATTGCCATGGATGCCATTCAGAAAGTGATTTCTGCTTTGAAATTCAAACTTATAGCTACCCACTCTAGATCCACTTTACTACACAATTTTCTGCCATCCACATTCAAGCAGAAAAATGCTTGTTCACTTACTTAGATGTAATTTATGCTGAAAACAATTTCTCTGAGCAACTGCTCCTCTGAGAAATTTCCCTGCATATTGTGATAACCCCACACCCTTGCTCTCTGCCTTGGACCACGCTCTGTATGATGATGAGGAACCCACAGATGAGCCTCCTGATCCCCTTTCCCTTCTGCCATGGTAGGTTAAGAAGTTCACCACTGTACCACCTGGTTGGTTGTTTTCTTGTTTTTTTGTGTCTAGCTGCTCGTCTTGGGCAGTTGGTCATGTTCGTTTTGGTTCATTTTGGTGTTTCCATTTTGGTAATGTCCATCCCCTGGTTGGCATACCTCAAAAAATTTAAATATAAGTTATATATATAATATATGCTAGATTCAACTATTACTTTATTTGTGCTCAATAAAAAAATAAACAAGGGAGGTTGACCTTGGGACAAGTATCACGCTAATTTTTTTCTAGCCAGTGCCCATAACAGGATGAAGCCTGCTACATCAGCCCAAAGATGTTTGGGATTGGCATTTCCAAGAAAAGCAAAATCCTAGATTAGACTGAGAATATTTTATTTGAGGATAAAAACAGACCACTAAATGGGCCTAATAAACAGATAGAACATCAGGATGGAAAAGCTTTTTATAATTAAGGAGGCTTTTATATTGCAGGGTGGCAAAATTATATGCATGAGAGGAAAAGTGGGCCTAAGAGCAGTGCAATTTCAGCTGCGCAATCAGATTGATAAACTATTACTCTCATAAACAATCAGGTGTAACCAATTTGTCTAGAATTATATAGCAATATTAGTTCTACCAAGCTCCATCAAGATAGATAATCAAAAATAGGTTGCATTAAAATACAAGTGCCACAATTTGGTAAAGTCAGATTGTGACATCACCTCCTTACAAGATGGAGGCATTGGAAGACATCAACAGACGTAATAGGGAACAGGGTATAGCCAAAAATATGGTATCAGGTGCCTAGACAACTAATAAGACACTTTTGGCAGCTTGAATTTTTTACCATGGCAGCCAACTAGTATACACTGCCAAGATACAAATGTCAGATAGTTGGATGAGGTGGGATGACTAACAAAAGGGTGTGCATTACAGGGAACTGGAGGGGGTGAGAATTATGGGTGCATGTATCCCTGACTGCAGACATGATTGTAGGTGGGAGTGCCAGAGAAACTGGGGTGCAGGAGGCCACAGAAAAAAAGGGCCAGGAAAAAGTTATAACAACAAGGCAAAGTGACCCAGCAAGATGAAGCAACGTCCCAGTCAAACTCAGCTTTATTTTCATATAAATTTGGTATATAAAATGCATACCAAACTGATGATAAACATTAAGGACATGAGCCCATGAGAGCTGTGGAAGGTAGCATAAGAACAGCAGCAAAATATGGCAAAATAAGATGCGTCAGAGTCAGCAGAATGACTGCAGTGTGAGAGGCAGATTCATGCCCAGCATGGGAATTAGACCAGAGTGGGAAAAGGACTCTGGCCATTTTTATGGTTCCAACAGAAGGATTTTTATGAAAAACAACAGAAATGTATAAGAAAACTTGCATAAATAATCCTTAAACTTAATTGAATTTAACTGAGTACCTGAAGAAAGCAAAGCCTTCCTCAGATTGGGTCAAAATTTAAAGGGAAAATTTGTGAAGGTTTCAAAGCAATTATCAAAATATGGTCTGAGCCGTAAATTTTTTGCCTTTCAAATAAAATCAGAATTTTACAAATTTGGGCAAATTCTGAAATTTCATAACATGCAATTTTAAGATTTTGGGGTCAATTTCTTCCGTATTTTCCACCTCAGATGAGCCATTTTCCTCAGCCATGAGCTGGCAAAGCCAGAACCCATTTCCTGCCATTAACCTTTGAGAGGTCATCAGTTATGTAACGGGCAGGTTTGCGCCAATATGCAACAAATGAATTGGGCAGTAAGAGCCATGTTGCTGACCATACTAAGGACAGGCCTGCAGAAGCCCATACCCAAACCAAAAGCTGAGCTTCATTGTTGCCACATATTCTCATACCACTGTTCCCACAACGCTGCACATCAACAGCAAAGTCTGGGACCAGGAAAGGGCAGAGAACGACGCCAACGCCACACCAAGCTCACTGATTGAGCTCATGATTTCGATCTGATCCACTTAGTATTTTCTAATAAAATACTATTTTCTTATTAGCAAGCAAGTTTTTCCTTTATTCAATTTCCATTTTCCTCATAGAAGATGCAACTGCCCTTCAGGGCTGCGACATCCTCCTCTAAATAGTGCCCTGCTAGTATGGAATAAGCTCCTCCTCAGCTAAGCTCTTTTGAGCACCACCCAACATATTGTTAGCAAAGATTCCCCATCCCACTGGATCACCATCCATGCCATGCGTAAGTCCAACATCATTCCATGGATGCAATTCAGGTTTGGGATGGAGAATTATCCCAGCTTTGACCTTCTCAAGTTTGATGATCTTTGGATCAGGGCCACGATTGGATCAAACGCCACCCAATCTGAAGCAATGTACGGATCAGGTGCCTCCTGATCCATTACATCACTCCCCTGTAAAGACCAGAACTACTGACCTTCTCCGGGAACTGTATACAGTCCTCCTTCATCTGCCATATCGCCTCCTCCACTAGATATCCTTTCCACTTTACCAACAGTTGCAGCTGGCCCCTCACCCATATTGCATCCAATATCTGTTCCACCTCATATTCTGGCACATCCCCTTCCCTAGGGTTCAGAAGTCCTGGATGCTCCAGACCTATTCCCTTGAATGCTTGTAGCTGGGAAGCGTGAATCACCAGATGGGCTCTGGAACCTATTGGCAAACTTAGCTTGAAGGCTACACGATTATTGGTTTGGATGATCCATTATGGGCCAAAAACTTCAGTCCCAGCTTATGACTCTTAACCGGGACAGCATAGTTCTTAGCCGCCACCAATACCTAGTCCCCAGGATCAAACGTTAAAATCTGGCGCCCTTTGTCGATCTGTATGTCACTTCTGTTGAGTAACCACCCACTTCAAATTCCCCTGTAACTTCTTCCTAATATCTGACATGGTACGCGACATCTCATCTGCCCCCTGACACACTCTGCCCACGGATCCCCCATTTGATCTCGGATTGAGATCATGATTCACAAAAAATGGCGACATTTCCGTCGAAGACTGAGAATGATTGTTGTAAGTGAACTGGGCCATTTGAACACACAAAACCCAGTCATCCTGCCGATCAGACATGTAACACTGGATATACTGCTCAAGCATCTGATTCACCCTCTCCGTTTGTCCATCAGATTGAGGGTGGTACGCCGAGGACTGTCCAGGCTAATTTCCAAATTCCCCACCAAACTTGACCAGAATTTCGAAACAAATTGTGGACCTCATTCCAAAATAATTTCCTCAGGTAAGCCATGCCAGGAGAACTCCTCATCAATGAAAATCCTCACCACGTCCTTTGCTGAGAAGCTCCCAGTGCATGAGAAGAACTCAGCGTATTTGGTAAATTTGTCCATGACTACCATAACCACATCCTTCCCCTGCACCTTTGGGAGACCCATTATGAAATTGATGCTAATTGAGCTCCATGGGGCCCGTGGAATTGCAGAGGATTTAACTTACCCAATGGCGGTCTGCTTGAGAGCTTCGCCCTTGCGCATACCAAACACTCCCACATGTACTTCTTGACATTCTTTATTCAGGCCCAGCCACAAATACTCCCGTTGTACCAATTATATCATTTTATCCACTCCTGGGTGACCCGCCAATGGATGATCATGAGAAGCCCAAATCACCTCCCATTGTAGCGATGGGTTGGGCACCCATATGCAAGAATTGTGGTATAGCACCCCACCCCTCTTCATGAAAGCCTCATGGCGACCGTGTGGCTGACCCTCCGTCATCTCAGCTTTCAGCAGCCAGGCGAATTCCAATTTCCTTTGTTTCTGGTGGACTTCCTCCCCCAACTCACTTTCCCTATCCTCCATCATTGCAAATTGGTCCAGTCAGAACATCGTGGCTTTATTATACTCCTCCAATTACTCCTTCTTATACATGAAGCCCCATCTTAACTCAACCAATTTGCTAGGACATTTAATGCTCCTGCCCTGTACTCCACCTGGAAGTCATAACGGACCAGCTCCACATGCCATCTGGCCTGCCGCTGGTTCATCTTTTTTGGGTTCACAATAGTACTTCAATGCTTTGTGATCTGTCCAAATTACAAAAGGATGCTGGGCATAGACTGGTGATGCTGCCATTCCTGCAAGGACGCCATCACCACCACCAGTTCCTTATCATATATTAGGTAGTTCATTTCCACGAGGAGCATATTATGGATAAAGTAACACATGGGGTTTTCCAGCCCATCTTCCCCTTCCTGAAGCAATACTGCTCCCGCAGCATAATTTGAGGCGTCTGTTTCCACCACAAATGGCCTCCTGGGGTCCAGATGGGCCAGTACAGGCGCGGTAAGTAACTTCCTCTTCAGTAACCCAAATGCCTGTGCTTCTTCCCTTCCCCATATGAACGGGAAGTCCTGCATTTGACACGTGATAGGTAAGGCCATTTGGGAAAGGTTCTTCACAAACTGATGAAGGATTTTCAATGTCCCCAAAAAACTCTGCACCCCCAATATGATCCATAGGGGCTTTCCATGCCCGCACCGCATGCAGCATATCTGGACATACTCCCAATCCATTCTGAAGACCATGTTGCCTAGGAACATTACTGAACTCTGGTTGAATTTGCACTTGGAAGGCTTCAATCTCAAACCCATCCAGCCAATTGCCCCAAGAACTTCCTGGACATCTCAGATATGATCCTACCAGGACCACAAAAATACTAAGATATCATCCATATAAGCAGCACAGCATCAACCGATCATTCCCCCAAGGACATGGTTGATCATCCACTGGAACACTGCCAGAGCATTCCTCAGCCTGAATGGCATCACACGATATTGATACACCCCCAGGTGGCAGTTAAATGCTGTGTATTGCTTGTGCTCCGGTCTCACTGGTACCTGATTAAATGCATCCACAAGATCAAGTTTTGTAAACACTGTGCATCCGGTAACCATTGGGAATATACTCCACCAAGAACATCAGATATGGATCAGGCTCAGTGACCATGTTCAGACGTTGGAAATCCACGCATGGGTGTAATTCACCACCCACTTTTGACACCAGTAATACAAGAGACACAACTGGAGACATAGAGGGCTCAATTAAACCTTTGTACAACATTGATTTCACATTGCCTTCCAACGCTTCCATGGCCCATTCATTAAGGGTGTATACTGGGCACCCACTAAGAAGCTCCATCCCCTCCTTGAACCGGAATGAAAATGCAAAAGATCCCATAGGGGAAAAAGGCGAGTCTCAATAGGACCAAATACATCAACAAGGTTGCTATATTTGGATGATAACTCTACCTCCTGCATCCCACCCAAGTTTCTGCGCCTGCTCGGGACATTGCTCCCAACCTCCATCTTCCACCTCATCCAAGGCCCAATATGCAGCATCAAGGTAATTGTCTTATGTGGCAAATCAATCTGGGGCTGGAAATGATGCCACCATCGCATCCCCAGTACCACAGGATGAGCCAGATTTCTGATTGCACAGAAACCCTCTTTTTAACCAAAATGGGTCCTGCTGAACAACTACTAGGGCTCAAACGCCATTATGGAGCTCTCCTGGACACATGGACAAACACCACCTCCAGTCCCCTCTTCATCTCCAACTTCAAATGTTCTGCTAAGGTGAACTCCACATAGTTGTCTTTGGCCCCATATCCACCAGGACCAGCAACTTCTCCATTTGATCATGTAATAATAACTCCACCAGAATAAATAACCTAGGGTAAATTGAAAGTGTAGATTTAATGTTTGAAGCATTCTCAGATTGCAAATTTGCAGGTAAGGTAGGTCTAGGACTATAACTCTTTCTGGGTCCCTGACCTGTTCTTCCTTACTCCTCACCGTTTCTCTGGCAGAACCCCCATGGATATTCCAAAAATTCATGGGTGATCCCTGCCAACCTCCTTAACCTCTGCTGGCCACCGCGGGTGACTAGCCCCTTCCCAGGGACATAGAATCTTCCCACCGGTTACACACCAGAGCCAATTGTTTCTCCACCTGCACAGTCAATGCCATTTCTTCTGCCAAAGAACTCTGAACCTTAGCAGCCGCCATGACAGCTAACATATCCGATTGCAGCCCCTGTCTGAACATTTGTGATGATTGCAAATCTGAGACTTGTGCTGCTTTTGCCAATGGATGGAAAACTCGCCCATATTCTTCACCAATCCTCAGCCCTGACACACCGTCAGTAAAGCTGACCGCGCTTCATCCTGCACCTCATCTGGTCAGGCAGCCCAGTTGATACAATCAACACACTCATCCATGGATCCTGAGAGGCGACCTTGCTCCTCAACTAACTCTTGCACCCACCTGGCCAAATCTGAGGGTAGTGCTTCCACAATTTGCACAATCTGCAGAGAGAAAGGGGTCTCCCCTCCTGTTGCTTGAGCCAACCACGCCTGAAAATGAATCCGTGACACCACTTGGTGAATCTTCTCCAAAGCTTCCATGGGAAAAGCAGCCCGACCTTTTGGAGATGTAGAACCTCCTTGGCATTCCTACATCTTTACAGGTCTCACGCCACACACTCAAACCGCCTTTCTTATTATGAAAATTAGTGAGAAACTCACCATCACCACCGTCAACACATGGCGATACCATTCCTCCCCTCCTGGAGCCACCATCTCTTCTTGGGGCCCCCACAAAACTGACAAAAAGTATTTGAGTTGCATCTAATGTAAAGGGCGGGTTTGTGCCAATACGCAATAAAAAAATTGGGAAGTAAGAGCCATGTTACTGACCATACTAGGACAGGCCTCAGGAAGCCCATCCCCAAACCTAAACGCCATGCCTCATCATTGCCATGTAAGCTCATACCACTGTTCCCATGACGCTGCAAATCAACAGCAAAATCTGGGATCAGGAAAGGGCCAAGAACAACAGCAACGCCACACTGAGCTCACTAGTTGAGCTCATGATTTTAATCTGATTCACTTATTATTTTTTGTAAAATTTTTTCTTATTAAAAAGCAAGTTTTTCCTTTATTCAATTTTTGTTTTCCTTATAGAAGATGCAACTGCCCTTCAGGGCTGCAACATCCTTCCCTAAATAGTGCCCTGCTAGTATGGAATAAGCTCCTCTTTGACTAAGCTCTTTTGAGCACTGCCCAACACATCATTAGCAAAGATTAACCCATACAACTGGATCACCACCCACGCCATGTGTAAGCCTGATGACATTCTGTGGATGCAATTTAGTTTTGAGATGGCGAATTTTCAAAGCTTCAACATTCATGAGTTTGATGCTCTTTGGATCAGGGCCACGTTTGGATCAAACGCCACCTGATCTGAAGCAAAGTACGGATCAGGTGCTTTAATGGTCAAGATGTTGCCTGACCGCCACATTGCTCTAATCTTCCCTAGGGTGATGATTGAGGCCAAGGGAGAGGAACAATTGCTACAATTTTTGTAAATGGTAATATGACAAATCAGATGCCTTCAAAGCAAATTTAAACAAAAATGCGAGGCTGACGAGGAGTATAATCCTTGTAAATGGCGCTCTGGGCAATCATATGCTGCTAAATCCAATATTACCAAAATTGGAAACAAGGGAGCGGACCCTCAGACATGAATTTCTGGCCAACAAGGTGCGGCCAAGTCTGATGTCCCCAAATGTGATGACAAGGATGAAAATCCTTGTAAATGGTGCTCTGGCCAGCCAGATGCCCTCAAACATAATATTACCAAAAAGGGAGACAAGGATAACCCTTGTAAATGGCGCTCTGGCCAACTGGATGCTGCTACTTCAGTTGAGGCTGGAGCTCTTTACACACTCTTCGCGAACAATTTGAAGCTAAATAATAAATGCAGAAAAGTTTCTGCAACTGCAGGGTACCCAGTCCTAGTTCTGGAACAAGTCTCAACAAGGAAATCGAGGGTCTAGATCCTCAGGTTATGCCTGCCATTGAGAAGACACCTGCGGACTCCGCAGAGAACAAGACCTGCTCTTCTCCCTAAGCTCAGTATAAATCTGAGCTGACGAAGCTATGTAAAGCAGTTTTATTTTCTAGGATATATAATTAAACTTAATAAAATCTAAAATAAAAATTTAAACATTGGAAACCATCTTTATTAAGTCCTTGAGGGAAACTGCACATGGACCACAGCTGTAAGTCTCAAGGAATGTCCTTTGGGTCTCAATCAGGTCATCTTCCCATTCCCAAATAAAAAGACACCAAAGAGGATGGCGGTACCTCTCATCACTCAGGGCGATCTCGCTCACATAGTAGATGAGCAATGGGTGACAGCTTTTCCGTTTCAAATATTTCCCAAATAACCACACTCACCTCAGCAGAACTGTTGCAGGGAATTAGTGAAATCTGTGCCAAGATTACCGAATTGAAATCAGTCAGATCTAATTTGGGTGGTAATCTGGCTGATGGCCAAAATTCAAATGGCTGTAAAAGCATGAAGAATGAGATATTGGCCGGATCGCCCAGCGGCTCCAATTTGATCACTAAACCATTAGAACATATATCAGGTGCCATCGATGAGGGTTCAAAGCCCTCTGATAGTAATTCGGGCATTGTGGCCAATGTGCTGCTATTGACCAAACAAACGGTTAAATGACCAATCATGGGTGGGTTGGCCGTCCTGAACCTGTTCTTAACCAAATGGACCTGTCCCTATATGGGATGGCCTTGGGGGATTCCCATCGCTCGTTGGACCAAATGCCATCATGCTAACTGTCAGAAATGTAGTTGAGCCCTGGTTCAGACATTTGAGGTCAAACTGACAGAGACTCGGCTGCCACCAAATTTTGCAATGTCAGTTCCCAAAAAAATAAACCCGCCCATTCCTGAACAA
>JAKSZP010008988.1:0-10888 GCA_022478985.1 Massospora cicadina
AGTCCCTGGTGTGGGAGCATTTTACTAAGGCCATAAGTGATTACAAACGGTTTGAAGATTGGAATTGGCTTTCAGCGCATAAGATTAAATTGGGGTTACAAATAATGCTCAACACGCGCCATTTGTGGATGCATGTTCCCTTGAGCAAGTTTCTAAGTAAACGCTAAGGTCCCCATTTAGTGGAAGAAAACTTGGGAAATGGTGTTTTCCATTTAAAATTGCCACCCTACTGGAAGCAACCACATTATTCCATTTGTCTCAGCTGTCCCTGATTAAGGGGGCAAACACCCCTAGATCCAGAGCCCATTGTGATCAAAGGCACAAAGGAAGCTGAAGTTGAGAACAGCCTGGCTTCTGAAAACTTGACAATCAATTTAATATCTCGTCACGTGGAAAGGCTATCCAGTCTACAAAAATACATGGGTTGGTATTTGTGATTGTGCCAACTGTTTGGAGCTGGACGAAGCTTTATCACACCACCCACCCAGATGCTTCCTGACCTCCCCAAAAAATGATATGCTAATGTCTATCAAGTTGCCCAAGGCCTAGAAGATTGTGGCCCTAGCTCAATTCCCAAGTGGTGGTGCTCCCCCTTTGCAAAAGGGAAGGGTAGTGTAAGTCTGTGGATTATCCCTCCACTTGAACCAAGTGGCATTCCCATTCCTGTCAAAAAAGGGGCTGAGAAGGCAATCTGACCCTTTCATATCCCAGGCAACCTCGCCCATGTGGTGGATGAGCGTTGGGTAACAGCAAACCATTTAAGGACCCTGCCACCTGTAACAGTATTGATTTTTTCCAAATTAATATGGCATATACAGGGAATTTGTGCTGAGTTCTTGAGGAGTTAGCATCCACATGGGAAAAAAGATGCAAATGAAGTTGATAAAAAGCCTTTGGAATCAAGACTAAGAGCCCCAAAACCTTGGCAATAAAGTCCAATGGGCGTGTACTTTGGCAAACAAAGTGAATAGTGTTGAATCTTTGTCAAAGCTCGCCGATGGCATCAGGCCATTGGGAAATGCTGTTGCCAGTCTAATAATTTCTCCACAGAATTATCAAAACCCTCATCTGACAGTTTTCTCTTGGTCAAATGGATACTGTAGTGACTCAGTGTGAGCTGGTTGGGCGCCCAAAACCCATTTCTGACCTCATGGGACCAGCCCTACATGGGATGGTCCTATGAGGTTCCCGCTGCCAGTCAGCAAGATGCCATCTTTAGCTGACAGAACCAAAGAAAATTGACAGTTTGGACATCTGTGGACAAACAGACAGTGGCTCAGCCCACCGCCAATACTTTTGAAGTCAGTTCAATTTAAGCTCTTTTCCCCTTGCTTGGAGTTCATCAGGTCAGGCTAACTCACAAAAGCCCTGATACCATGCTTTGCTAAAATATTCCCCAAAATTGAGCATCTATTTAAGCAGTCATAACATACTGAGAAATTGATGGTTGATTCTCTTATCTCTGCTTCAGTAAAATTCTTCCCATGCTCAAATTTACCTATTTTAAGTTTGGATTTTTTTCTTTACTAGCCCATGACATTCACAATGTGGCCCCGCAGCCCGCGTATCAACTGGCATGTCAGTCATATTTGACATTTGGATCCTAACCATAGTCACTTGGGCCTATTATTCTAAGACCTTTGTTATAATTTCAGCGGAATCAATGAGATAAGACAAAGGGTTTTTGTTCAGGGTAAAGATCACTGAGCAATAGAACGGACAGTATGGAGATCTCAAGTTTTTAACACACATGTAAAACAAATAAATAATAGATGGGAGCTATTGCTCCAATGACACTTCTTTATTTAACTTCAATATTTCCAGCGGACACCCACTGCTCCAATCTCTCTTTTTTCTTAACAACCCCTTCCTTCAATCTACTTATCTTTCTGATATCTCCGTGACCTTGGTCAATGCTGACCTTTTTGCTTAGAATTATCATTCCACTGTAAACTCATTCTTCCAGCAAAGTTCATCGTTTATTAAACCTTGATCCCCCTAGTTTGAGTTGATCCACTTAATATTCATCATACGTTGAAATCTCATTATCTATAATTAATCAACATCACCCTATCACCTGATTTGGAGGTGATCCAAAATATCTTTCCAACCCAATTTTGCCTCATTTTAAGGCGCTTTAACAATCATAACTCATAATCAGGCTTGGCGGATTATAACCATTCCGCCATAGCAACTTAGGGCTATCATCCAGTCATATCAGACTTGCAACATTAACTCCCCTTGACTGGACGGTAAGGCTCCTATTGCTTATACACGGAGAAACTTAACATGCACTCGGTTAATAATCTGACCACTCTCAGGGTCCTTGATAGTATAAGCAACCACACCGGTTTTCTCAATTATTTTGAATGGCCAATTAAGATGCTGGACAATTTGTGCTTCAGCCCAAACCCATGCTGATCATGGAATAGAACCATGTCACCATTGTTGAACTGAGCTATCCCACTATGCTTTACCTGATTGGCAGCCTGATTCTTAAAATTCTTGTCTAAGCTGTATGAGTACGCTTCAGTTTACAGCTTTTATTTTAGTTAGCTGAAGTAAGCTTGCCAGGGGACAGACATTACCGAATATATGTGAAACAAAGAGAATAACTAAGAAATATAAAAATTGGGCACCCCAGGGTACTCAAGTTACCCCTGTTGCCAGCGGGACTGCCAGGTATGGGGGGGTTGGTGCATTACTCTGAGGGGGTTTCCCCTGCTATGGAGCAGGTGTGAAGGAAAGGGTCTGTGTGGAGGAACCAGAGTGAAAACCATGATTCTATGAGCGCTTTTTGTCTTGGTCTCATATATCCATAGAGCCAGGCTTGGAAGTGCTCTAGTAAGTGGACATGGAATCTGTTAATAATCCCATGAATGGTTGGGACCGTGCCCTTGAACGCATCTAATGCAATCATATGTATTGTCCACATTGCAATGGGTATTATTAGGGAGCGGAGTGTAGATGGGATTGGTGACTTAATCTGGAGCGCGAAGATACTCTTTGATATCGAGAATTCCTGTTCGTTTTGAATCTTGAGCAGGCGTGCGACTTCCTGCCATATAGCTTTGGTTGGGGGGCATGTTTCTAGGCGGTGATGTAGGAATCCCTCCCCTCCACATACTGCACATGTTTTGTGGAGGGAGTTGGAGCGGTCTGCCGTCCTATAGGTCATTCTCAAACAGCGCCAGGCGTTTGCTCTTATCCTTGGTTGTAGGAGTGGGTGGTGTGTCATTTTCCACATTGCTTTCTGTGTGGTTAAATCATAGGGAATGTCCAGCATATCTAGATATTCTATCCTAGCTATGCTTGGGGTTGTTATGAGCATATCCCTCTGGGGGTGGTTTTCTGGGTTTCTTAATTCGAATTGGGGGCTGGGTCGTCCCCTTCCCTGTATAGTACCCATGTTCTCTATGGTCCATCCCATATGGCGGATAGTTCAGAGGATACGTTTGAAATGAAGGGAGGTTCCATGTGGACCCGTTGCAGTAGGGTGCTTGGCAAGGTAAGAAAGTAGTCTGGGTGGACTATGTGGGTTGGTTAATTTGAGCGCCTGTGCAAAGTTAGTCCTTGCTGCTCTGGACCAATGTTGTTGCGGGAGGTCTGGAGCAAGGATTTCCTTTATCCAGGTACCTAGGATGTGATTGGCATGGCTCTCAAAATCTATTAGTCCCATGCCTCCGCTTGAGCGTGGGCCAAATAGTGTTTCCATCCGTATAGGAGGGTGAGAGCCAGGCCACAGCCAGCCCTGGATAAGCGCGCAAATTGAGGTTATAAAGTTAGGTGAGAAGGCTATCGCATGGGCCTGGTACCACAGTATTGGGAGGATGAGCGAGTTAGCAACTGTAACTCGTCCTGTTAGTCCTGGGGTTCTCCCCTTGAGGGAGGCGACGCGTTTGGATACCCGTTGTAACAGGTTACTTTCCATTGTCTCATTAGCATATCCCCCTGATTCTAGCCAGATTCCAAGGTGTCGGACAGGAGTGGTGGTGGGAGGTGTTGCAAAGGGTAATATAATTGGGTTTTTTCTTCGAGTGTTGGTGTGAGGTTCTGATGTTGTGGCCCAATTGTTTGTGTATTTGCCTAAGAGGATGATTTCTGTCTTCCTTTTGTTGAGTGATGCATTGCTCACCTTGGAGTATTCCTCTAGAGTGTGTTCCAGCTGTCGGGAATCTTCATTGTTTGCTATACCTGCTACGCAGTCATCTGCAAAGGCCAGTATCTTGACTGTTGGTTGTCCTTGTGCGGTTATCCCCATGAGACGTGAGTCAGTTACTTGGAGGAGCGGGTCAAAGCTAAAATTGTATAGCAGTGGGCTGAGGAGATTTCCTTGTTTGAGCCCTCTGTGTGGTTTAATCTTGTTTGTTAGGAATCCAGGGCCGCATACAGCCATGGTTGCAGATTCTGTTAGTAGCATCGCCCATTTTATGAATCTTGGTGGGAGTTTGAAGGCATGTATACATTCTTTTAGGTATGGCCAGCTAACACGGTCATACGCCTTTTCCTGATCCAAGAAGACCAGGGCACCAGTTGCTTTAGATTGGCAAATATTTGCAACAGGGTGAATGTTGTTCCATATTGAACGCCCTGGTATAAACCCAAACTGGTTGGGTGATAGGATGTCAGATGCAATTGCGCCTAATCTAGCTGCTAGAATTTTTGTTAGAATTTTTGTGTCAGTGTTGGAGAGTGCAATTGGGCGCCAGTTGGCCAGGTATAACTTGTCACCCTTTTTATACAAGGTTATAACGTAGGATTCATGGCCTCCTGGTAATAGGCGTGTTTCCAACAAACTCTGGTTCATTGACGCCAATAGGAGGGGGGCGATTTGTTGAAAATATTTTTTGTAAAATTCGTAGGGTATCCCATCAGGCCCTGGGCATTTCCTATGTGGTGCACCGCGAATTGTTTCCCAAAGCTCCTCCCGTGTGATAAGGGATAGTATATTGTAATTTGGTGGTGTACTTTGTATCTTGGCAGTTTGAATAAATTCTTTAATTTTTTGTGGATCTGTTGGCATATTGTGATATAATTTGGTGTAATAGCGGTGTACTTCCGCCTTGACCTCCTCAGGGTCAGTTGCCACAGTGCCGTTGGTCTTGCGGACCTGTGTGCATGTGGGCTGGTTTCCACGGGAGTGGAATTGGCGGAAAAAGTATGTTGAACGGGTTTCGCCTTCCTTTATGAACTTACCTTTGTTCAGTACTTTGATTCTGTGTTGGTGTTCAAAGATGAGATTGTTAAGTCAGGCTGAAATTTCTGCCCATTTGCGTCCCCAATTAGGGCTATAGCCAGATCTCAGAGTATTTATTTCCAGGTGGTCTAGTTCTGCCAAGGTACGCTTGATTGTGGCTGTGTCCGCGGTGTACTTGCGTGATGCAATATGTCAGGTTTTGTTGATTAAATCTTTTTTGAAATTTTCCCATGTTCCGATGGGATCTGAAGTGAATGGGGCTGTGAATTCTGGGTTTGTAGCCTTGTTTTCAACCTATTCAGATATCTCAGGCAATCTTATATTTTCTGGGTGAAGCTTTCTCCAAGGCGACACCTGTGTGTGGAATTGGGTTGGCGCTAACTGCACCGTAACTAATTGGTGATCAGAAAAATTGATCTTATTTGTTGTAAATTTAGAGATTATTGAGTGGTAGGATTGTGGGATGAGGATGTGGTCAATACGACTCATTGATATGAGCAGTCCCTCACGTATGTTGGGTCTTGTCATATGGGGAAGGATTGGTGAATTGGGAGGAAGAGCATCCTGTAAGCCAAGAGATGCCTTCATTGTGCGATATTCAATGTGTCCAGGTGGGTATCCCCTGGGATTAGGCCATTGATCTGTATTGGGGTTATCCCAGAAGTTGAAATCGCCTAACATGATGATATCTGGTGGGAGGGTGAGGGTAGAAATTTTTTTCAAAAAAAATTTTCTCTCAGTTGCAGTGCACAGTGCGTAGATACATGCTAACAAAATTATTTCATCTTGGCATGTGATTGTTGCTACCAGGACTCGACCGTGCAAGTGTGATGATGAATTTGTAATTTTAAATTTTTTGTTGTTTTGGACTATCACCCCACAGTGAGACGTCCATACTGATTGTAATGGTGCGACCCTGGTTGACCAGGATTCTTCTTCCCCTTGTAGGCAGTGGGTTTCTTGGATGGCCAAGATGTCTACAAGAGGTTTTTGCAGGAATGCCAGCTTTTTGGCTTGGGACGTATGAGCCCTGGTTCCTGCGATATTTAACGTCCCTATTGACACTGAGGTGCCCGTGGCACCTCAAGAGCGGTTGGGAGGACCCTCTGGTCCTATCCCACCGCGGCTCATTTTGGCCATGCTCCGCATCTGTACTCCAACTCTTTCACTGCCATTGTTGGTTCCCTTGATCTGATCCAATGATTCAAGGGAATTGCGGTTTTTTGCATTTGCATCAACTTTTCCTGAACAGGTCTTATGTTGATTTGATGCGGGTTTGATTGGGTTTTATATTTTTGAGGTTCAACTTTGTTGCATTGTGCACTGCATTTTCACCCAAATTGCGGTTGCATTGTTCCTCAGTATGTGCATGACTGATGACGCTTTGTGGCTCAGTCTGGTTACTGTGAAAATTTTCAACCTGAGCATATTGTTCTGATTGGTTGGTTCAGTGAATATCTGAAATATCCTCCTGAATTTGTCCGTGGTTAATGGCGGATTCCGCGTGTGCCGCCACTTCAGCCGCTGCTCTCTTGCGGGCTTTTTGTGCTGCTTTACGCTGTTTACTTGTAACTGGGTCCACGATGGAGTATAGTCCATCTTCACCCCAGCGGAATGGGTGGTGGCCATCAGTCATTTTGGCGAAGTTTTCATTATCTTCGCTCATAGCTTCTTCACAAAAATCATTTTCCATTAAGCCCTCTTTTACAGGGCATGCATGTTCCTTGTGGCCCAGTGAGCCACAGTGGTTGCAAATGGGTGGTGCGCGTTCCGGTGTAACTTGGAATGCAGCCAACTGGCCCCCATCTGCAAAGTGAAATTCTGCTGTGCGGGGAATTCTGGATAAATCCTCTTCCACTTCTGGGAAGGGGTTGATTACAGCGATAGCTTTGCCCGTGCACAGGTCAGGCATTAAGCGAAATTTCTGTAATTCAAGTTGTTGGATTTCTCTGTAGGCCACAAGACCTTTGCGGAGCTCCTCCTTGATTACCTTATGAGGAAGGTTGGTGGGGAGTGAGTCAAAGGATATAACAAAGTTTTTGCTTTGTTCCATCTGGTGCGCGCGGTGCGCACAATTTTTTTGCCCTCAGGGTGGGCAATTTCCACGCAGATTTTTGCTGCAGCATTGGCTTCATCGGCTGTTTCAAAACCAATATTGATCCAGCCGCATCCCATGTTGTTGGTGGCTACGTACACCGCGTGAGGGAAAAGTGAGGGCTGTGCCTCACATGTTTTCTCCCACAGGGTTGGTGACTCATCCCCAAGGAAGAGTCTGATCCCATGTTCCACCTTTGACAAAGGTTGGTTGAATTGAATGTACATGTATTGCGCATGCTTTACAGTAAATACCATAAACCCAGATGGTGTCTTAGTTTGCGATTTCTTTGCAGATTGGGTTCCTAGTCCCCCTCCAGGGCGTTTCTTGCCCTTAGTTGCACCGTTAAGCGCACCGCTTGCCGCGATGCTCGCCCATGTTGTATTATTTTTGTTATTGAAGTCGCCCATCTTTCCTGTGTGTGATTATCCAAATTTGCTGTTTGAATTGAATCGTAGTAACTAAAGTGATTGTTACGAGAAAGAAAAGCTCTTTAGTTTACAGCTTAATCAGCATATTCGTTATATTGGTTAAGTAGAATTAGGGCCCCAAACCTCTGATACCTTCCACACAGGAATAGAGCAGCGCGGTTAGATCTAGGTGCTATTTTAATAACTGAAAGGGACTTTTCCCCATTGCCAAGAGATAACTGATGTTGTAAGCAAAGAAAGCAGTTGAAAGGAGGGTACTTCAATCAGAGGGTATATCCATTATCAGCTTCTAAAGTATATTCACCAGTGTCCCACATACCCATTTGACAATACCATTGGATTCTGGGTGATAAGGGGTCATTAGAACCCCGCGGATGGCCATAAGCTTGTTGAGCTTGGGTAAAATGTTGGAGGTGAAGTTGGTCTTGCTATCAGTAAGGATGAACTGAGGACAACCATATCACTGGATTATACACTCCATCACAAACTTAGCCACAGTGGCCTCCCCCAGATTGCTTATTGTCTGTGCCTCAACCCACCTGGTCAAGTGGTCAATAGCCACCAGAATATACTGGACCAGTTCGCTACAGTCAGTAGAGGCCCCACTACATCAATAGAAACCATATGCCAAGCAAAGTGAGCTTTCACTAACTGGTATGAAGAATTTTTGTGGAATGGATTTTCCACTTGGCACTGGTGGCAGCAGGAGATCGTTTTGAGCACATCAAATTGAATGCTTTCTCAGTAGTACCTCAGTTGCAGCATTTCCAGGGTCTTGCATACTCCACCATGTCTGACTGCTTGGTGTGCGCTTATATAACATTTGGTTGTGCGAAGGTCTTGGGATAAAAGGTAGTGTCCCCAATCTGCTTGTACAATTCCCCAATTTTCAGGAACGTATTGGTCATTATTCCGTCTAATACCTTGATGACTTGGGGCGGTTTGTCATCATATTTTCTGCTAAGCATTTTGTCATACATAATGTCGCTGAGTTCCGCTGTAATAGAAATGGTCAGTAAACTTGACAAGCAATATCCGTTTTGGTGTTTTGCACAAGTTTAGTTTAGTATCTCAATATCATAAGCCTGTAATTTGAGGGCCCATTGAGCTAGGCGCCCTTCCAGCTCCTTGAGGCTCTGCACCAGCGTAATGACACATGATCTGTTACAACCTTGAACTCCACTCCATGCAGATATGCCATAAATTGCTTATAAACTAATATCGCCGCTAAGCACTTCTGCTCAGTCATGGTATAACTACGCTCATGGAAGTTAAAGCTCTGACTGTAGTACGTAACTGGATGCTCCTCCCCCTCATTGTCTCTTTGAGATAGCACTGCCCCCACAGCGGAAAGGGATGCATCCATATGGACAATGAATTCTTTATCAAAATTTGGGTATTAAAGCACTGGTTCATTAATTAATGCCATATAAAGTGTATCAAAAGAGTGTTGATGGGGTTCCATCAATTTAAACATAGCATCTGTCAGAATTTGAGATAACAATTGAATCGAATTCCCCCCTTCTGAATCAGGCCATGCTGAATTGGCCATCAAACCTAACCAAGATAAATCTATTTCAGGATCCTCCTCCCCTATTCCTGAGTCACGTGGGGTGGCGTTTCCACCCATTCAGTCAGATAAGCAATGCAATACTTTGAGGATGCCCACGAGGAGGCCATTCCAGATGATCAGTAAAGATCCTGAATGGATGTTGCCCTGACGATCCCAAAGGCATTGAGTCCCAACACACCATATATGTATCAAATCCTTCTAAGCATAATAAATTATTCAATAACTTACCCAGCTTTCCGCTTCCTTCTTGACCTTTTTCTGCGAATTAGCAGCTTTGAGCCACCTTCAGACCTCAGCGCCAGTCTAGAGAACTGATGCGCAGACAAAAGTGGTGCTCACTACAGGGGGCTCTGAGCTGTCCTAAGTGAAAACATCTATAACGATGGAAAATACTAGAAGCCTAGAAGACCAAACTGCCAGCTGGTCAAGAAGAGTTGCCCAATGGGTTAGTACCTCGCGGCATGAAATACTGGCCGCTCAATCTGAAATATTAGAATTTCAAGCCAATTTCCAGTTTACCCTGCCTTCTACTGATGGAAGTCAGTACCAACTTCAATACAAAAACCTTAATGAGGTAATATCACAACTAATAGATGGCATCTACTCTGCAGGTGCCTGCACTAGTCATTCCCGCACCTCCGCCATTCCCTCTACCATGCGGGACCTTTACAGCTTGGCCCAGCTGCTGCCAGCATAACTCACATTGGGCCCCAAACATTACCTCCACCATTTCTTTCACCCTGCCATCCATAACCTACTCCAACTGGTTGGGTTGCACCATCAAGAAGTCTCACGCCAACTGAGGCTCTCCCAGGCCCTACGCACCCATCTCGTCAATTTTTATAATGCAGCCTCCTCCTTTGTTCATGACAATCGCAAGGCCATAATTGATAATTGATGGCTGATTAATGAAGTTCAAGATCAGGTAATGGTGTTAGATCATGGGATCTCTGGGTATCTTGAGGATGAACTGCGTCAGAATGTCTAACACCTTGAAACAACTTGGAATCAACGCCTCCTCCAAGTTAAGGATCTGGTTGGGACCCTACAACAACACTATCAGGAGCTGGCCTCCAACAACTACCCATCTAGGGGTGAAGGTCCTGAAGGGCCTCAGAGGCCTGAAGGCCCTGTGGGGCGTGAGGGGCCTAAAGGGCCAGAGGGTCCCCGTGGACCCCCCAGGTCCCTCAGCTCCCACCGCTGCTGGACCTGAGGACCCCTGGCGAAAGGATGTGATGACATCCTTGGCTGTTTTATGTGAACAAATTCAAAATGTAGCTGAAGGATGTAGACTCCAAATGAATGGAGTCCCTCTTGACCCTAGGTCTCCCTAGATGTCCTGTCAGATGAAATGGGCAGCTTGGGTATTTTTGCCAAGCTCACCGATGACTGCATCTCTCAGCTGGAGCAAACTTGTTGAGGTTTTGAGACCCGCCTGACCACCCTCAAAGACTAGTTTCACCGCCAGCATGCTGACATACAATCTCTAAAAGAGCAAGTTGCAGACAAGGCTTCCGTTTCCTCCCTCAACCAAAATTGGGTTGACGTCCAGGAGGAACTTGAGGGCCTACAACGCTGGCTAGACCAGCAGG
>JAKSZP010008989.1:0-10835 GCA_022478985.1 Massospora cicadina
AATCAAATCTTCAATCAATTGATCGGGATCAGATTGACCATTAATCTTAATAGATTACAATAGATTGCTCACTCCTTCTGATGATGTCAGGGGAACTGATAAAGTGGATTTTTCAAAGATATGAGAATTTTGTGAAATCCTGACACTTCCCCCTCAAGATTCAATTTCGGTGGAGTATGACTTTAAAACCTAGGATGACTACAATTTACCACTATACCAGTTTTAATATGAACAATTGAATACTTTAATCCTTTTCAATATATAACTCTATAGGGACCAGACCAATCAGTTCCCAACTTTTCAGTCCGTCCACCCGGCTGAGAATTATAGTAATAACAAAATACTCAATCTGGTATTTAGGTAAGACAGTGTTTTTGTTGATTGCTTTTTTTAAAGTCTCTCTTTGAGTGGTATTTTCAATTGAATTCATTGCTTGAGCCTGGAGGTGGATAATCTCATCAGCCAAATTTCTCATAATTAGATCGGAATTTTCTGGGATGCTTTTCTCAAGGATTGTCTTAACACTAGAAGGGACTGAAGGATCCTGCCCATATATACACTTAAATGGGGACATCTTGATAATGCAGTGGTAGCTTATCTGATAAGCAAACAAGGCACTAGGCAAATAATAATTCCACTGAGTCGGGTCAGTGAATGCCATCTTCCTTAGAATTGAGACCAGAGTTCTGTTAACTCGTTCAATGACCCCATTTGTGGATGGAATATATGGGACAACAAATCGCTTAGTAGTGTTAGATAATTTTGATAGTTCCTGTATAAGTTGCAAGGTAAAACTAGTCCCATTATCTGACATAAGGACCTTTGGACATCCATGTTGGGAAATGATATGCTGATATAGGAATAACGCTGTAGTCTTGGCTGAAGGGGTAGCAATGGAATTGGCATCAACCCATTTTGTTAAATGGTTGACAGCCATCATGATATACTGATGACCATGCAATCCTCGAGGAAAAGGACCTACAACATCAATGCTGACCACCTCAAACGCCTTAGTTGGGGGAATAACTTGATGTTGATATGTAGGGTTGGTAGTTCCATGGCTTTTACAAATAAGACATGAGTCAAGGGTCTTCTCGAATGAACTCAGTTATGTTGTTCCAATAGTATCAAATCTTCAAACATTCTTGAGTCTTCTTCAACCCACTACAACAACTTTCTCATGTCCTTCCATGACAGCATGAAATCTAGAGTTGGGATGCAGAAGGGGCAACCACTTAGATTTGACTTTCTTATATAAAGCTCCATCTTGAATCATAGTATTTTTGGTAATTGATTTTAGAAAGGCTCAATCCTCTTCAGTCTCTCGATCCCATAAATCAGGTCGTCCTTTAAGATTAAGCGTTCTTCTTTTTTTAGTTCCAAGGTCAGAATAGGCAGTTGAGACAGCCCTTCAGCATTTTGGTGCTGAGCCCCTGAGCGATGAACAAAGGAGAAATCGTAATTTATCAATCTTAAAGCCCAACGGGCCAACCTCCCATCAGGATCGTTCATATTCTGCAACCATCATAAGGAGGAATGGTCAGTAATAACAGTGAAATGGTTACCATATAAGAAAGGGCAAAAGTGCTTGATTGCCAAAATTACTACCAAACATTCCCGCTCAGTAACACTATAATTTTGTTTGGCCTTTGACAAAGTTTTGATATAGTAAGCAACAGGATGATCATTCTTTTCTTCATCACACTGAGATAAGATAGCCCCAATAGCGACATTGCTTGCATCCATATATAGAAAGAAAGGCTTATCAAATTGAGGATGAATTAGGACAGGTGCCTTAATCAAGGCAATATGCAGAGAATAGAATGACTGTTCTTGAGCTGACCCCCACTCAAAAGACACTCCTTTTTGCAATAGGTGAAATAAGGGCTCATCCATATCAGCAAAGTTGGTGTGGGATCCACCAACAGATGCCACAAATTATTTGTTAAAGTGAGAAATTTACTTTATAAATAAAAGTAATAGTTAACGCTTTGTTAAAGTTTTTTATGTTTTTTATTATTTAAGCGGGGCAAATCCAAGAAAGGTCCTCTTTTCCCCCTCGGGTTGGGACCATCTAGTACTAAAAAGAAAGGTCCTCTTTTCGATACTACTATTTCCTATTTAAACTAGTTCAAATCTCGGGACCATGGGTATTTGAGGCTAAAGTATTATAAAGCTAAGTCATCCAAATTAGGGAATATAGGCTTTCAGCCTATCATATCAAAGATAAATTCTTCTGAGGCAAAACTGACCCATGTGGTAATGATTTGATAAATTGTATCCAATCACCAGTGAGCAAAATCTTCTCACCTCAGAGGTGGTCAGATTTGTGTGGTAATGATTTATTAATTTGCATCCAATCATCAGCGAGTAAAATCTTCTCACCTTGGTGGTGATCCAACTCATGTGGTAACAAACACCTCAAATTTGACTGAGAAGTTGGAGCAATTCTATTATTAGTTCTTACCTTATTTAGCCAATTTTTATTATAAATCATATTTTCTCAATAGCTAGGATTACACTGAGAATCCGCCAATGTCTTTTCGCCGTTGGTACTCATATCATCAATAACCATAATATTATTTAAAGATTGGGCAGGTGTTGAGCTAATCAAGATAGCAGATTTGGGGGCATTCTTACTTTCCACATTCTTTTTCAAAAGTTGAGAAGAAGAATGTCCAACATTGCCCCCCTCAAGAATGTTGGGAGGAGTGTAGGGTCATAAGAAGTGGCCATGTACCTGTTTTTATGGTAATTCCTGTAGCCAAAGACTTTATAGAATACTCATTTCTCTCTTATACGTGATGGTAAATGGCCCCTCCCAGATTGATCCAATTTTGCCACTATGAGGAGTTATACAATTGTGGTAATATAAAACCTTATCCGACACTTGGAAGGAAGGTAGAGGAGCTCAGAGCTCATTGGCAGCTTGTCCTTCTTTAGTAACCGTTTTAGCTAGGTTGGTCATAGCCTCTGATTGAAGCCGAATGATGCGGCTAACTAACCTTCACATGGCTTTCTCAGGTTCCTCTCCTCTAGAAAAGACATCCTTTGCTAAAAGAGCAGGTATGCCTGGTTCCCTGCCATACAAAACTCGGAAAGGGGACATTTTCAAAATCTGATGATAGCTTATTCAATAAGCCATAAGAGTGCTTGGGAGATAATGATCCCAATGAAGGGGATCAGATGAAGACATTTTCTGTAAAATAGAAACCAGAGTACCATTTGCTTGCTCCACTGTATCATTGGTTGATGGGTTATATAGAGCTGAGAACAGTTGGTGGGCTCCCATGGAAGTAGCCAAGATTTTTACTACTCTGGAAGTAAAATTTTTCCCGTTGTCACTGAGTAGTACTTGAGGGTACCTGTGTCGAATGAAAATATTTTGATGAAGAAAGGTGGCAGTGGCCTTAGCAGTTTGGGCCAGCAGCGCCACAGCTTCAACCCACTTCGTGAAGTAGTTAATGCCTACCAAAATACATCTGTTTCCACCTGTGGTTTGAGGAAGCGGCCCTACTACATCCAAGCTTAAGGTATGGAACGGCTGTTGCGGGGTAGTTGGCTGATATTGGTATCTAGTCTTGAACCAAGACTGCTTTTTACACGTAAGGCAAGCATCCAAAACTTCAACAATGGCTTCCATGATTCCCTCCCAAAAATATTGATCCTTAATCCACTCAGGTTTTCTTTACTCCTCCATGGCCTAAAGTTGAATGAGCTTCCAGGATAACAGGTACACGTTCTGAGGGCCGTAGGTAAGGCAACCACTTCACCCCCACTTGTTTATACAACTTGCCGCTTTCTACTTTAATGTTATGGGTGTGCCAGGACAACATCCTCTGTACAGGCTCATCTTCATCTTCCCAGTCCTTTAGGGTCATTAAAAGATCATACAGCCGCTCCACTTCACTGTTATCTAGGTGGAAGATGGGAAGCTGAGTTAACCATCAACATTCATGTGTTGGGTTCCAGCGCGGTGTTCAATCTTCATATCATAATGCTGGAGCTTTAGAGCCCAGCAAGCTAACCGCCCCGTAGGGTCCTTCATGTTTTGCAACCATTTTAAAGATGCGTGGTCCATAATCACAGTGAAAGAGGTCCCATACAAGAAAGGGCGGTAATGCTTCACTGCTAGCATAACGGCAAGACACTCCTTCTTGGTAACACTATAGTTGCGTTCTGCCTTTGATAGCATCTTACTAAAATATGAGACAGGATGATCTACCCCTTTTTCATTTAATTGGGCTAGGATGGCTCCAATGGCGTAGTCTGAAGCGTCTGTAAACAAGATAAATGGTTTTCCATAATTGGGATGCTTTAGGATAGGCCATTTTTGTAGCAGCAACTTCATTGCTACATAGGCGGCCTTCTGTTCAGTGCCCCATTGAAAAAGGATATTCTTTTTTAGTAAGAGAACAAGGGGCTCACTGAGTTGGGCAAACTTAGGGATGAACTGATGGTAAAACCCCAACATCCCTAAGAATACCTGTATATCCCTTAGTTTTTGGGAGATGAAATTCTGGCAATCGCTTCTACCTTATCTTGTATGGGTTAGATACCTTCTCAAGAAATGGTATGTCCTAGGAAGTATAATTTCTTTTGGAAAAAAGTACACTTTGAAGGTTTTAATTTGATAGTTGAGCGTCGTAAGTGTTGGAATACCTCCTTCAAATGATCAAGGTGTTCGTTAAAGGACTTTGAGAATATGGTAACGTCATCAAGGTAGACGATAATGCAGATTAACTTAAGATCCTTCAAAATGTGATCCATCGCATGCTGGAAAGAGGCAGGTGCATTGCACAACCCTTGAGGTAATCGCGTGGGTTGGAAAAGACCTTCACTGCATATCAACGCGCATTTCTCTTGATCTTTAGGAGATAAATCCATTTGCCAATAGCCACTGGCCAAGTCCATGGCTGAGAAGAAATTCGAGCCTGAAAGCTGGGCCAGGGCATCGTCAATGCGTGGGATAGGATAGCTATCCTTTTTCATAAGATTGTTTAACCTGTGATAATCCATAACTATCTGATGACCTCCGCTTTTCTTCTTAATTAGCAAAGGGGGAGGACCAAGGGCTTTGTGAAGGAACTAATAACCCCGCGTCTAATAACTGCATTAGTTCCATCCTCATTTGTTGCTCCTCCACCTTTGACTTGCAATAAGGTTTTGACCAAATGGGATGGGCATCACCCACATTGATGGAATGGCACCAGCCCTTCATGTGGCCATAATCATTGTCTAACTTTGAAAATATATCACTATACTCATCTAGGAGAATATGCACTTTCTCTAACTCATCTGAAGTCAGCTCATCTGAGATATGGACATTCGGTAAGGTACATACCAGGTTATCTGCGGTCAGGCCTAAATCAGCCATTGAGCCAATGGAGTGGATTTGTTAAACTTCCCCCACAGGGAGTAAAAACCCTCAGCCCACCTCCTGGTGCTTTCTTACAATTATGTCCTTTTTAGTGAGGTTTCCCAACAATAGAGTGTTAGGCCTCTGATAGGCTGGGTCTAAAATACCAGGCAATACCTGAGGCTCAAAAGGGCTAACTCCATCAATGCTTAAGTGATGTAATAAGCAGTGGCGTGGGATTTGGAGCGTGATTTTCATGTCAACCACTCGTTGTTCACCCAGCTTAATCACCACCTCATCTGATGCATAAAATGGAATACCTTCACTAGCCTCCACTGAATCGGGAAACTTCTTAGTGTTGCGCCCAGAAGTGACATAATTTAAAGACAAAGCGGAAAAGGGGTATTCAACCAGACAGGTGTAGTCATTCTTGATGAGTTCTTTGTTGGATAAGACTAATGGAACTTCATAGTTCATTAAAGATAGGAGACCTTGCTTCAGTTTGATGATGCCTTCATATTCGCTCATAAACTGAGTTTTTATGAGCATATCATAGGAGTTATTATCTAAGGCCACAGCGGGGGCTGATAGGATAAGCTTCCCAACGTGTATGGGAAGAGAGGAATAAGCGCCAAGGGCACGGGTGTTGTTTGGGCCCGCAGTTCCAAACTCCTTGATATAATACAAGTCAGGCATCAATTTAATCTTTTTCGTCAGCCAAGATGAGATTATTTTCACTGGAGAACCTGTATCCAAGATAGCCATCACCCAGACTTTGTGAAAAACTACTTCAACCTTGGTAAGTGTGCTTCCAAAGTTGGCCAACAACGCTAAGACCTCCTTGAGATGAAAAGTAGAGGTTAATTTGCGTGCGGTCTCAGGGTGAGTCTCCAGAATAGACTGCATGGTATGCCCTCGCTGTAAAGGGCAAATTAAGCTCGATAGGAGCTGATCAGCATTGCTGGCTGTGTCAATCATTGCCATACAACCTATAACTTGGTGGAGGTAGGTATCCTCAGGTTTGATGGTTTCATCTACTACTTTGGCATTTAGGTGATCAGGGACCTCCACTTCCGCGGGAGCTCCTAATAAATAGTACTAAACATCATCATAACCCCCTCAGAGTCAGCCTCAGTGGTATTCTCAACCATGGGCAAGGCTGCAATTGAAGTAGGAGAGACAGCCATGAGAGGTTGTAATTAGCTTCGCTTTAACTGGCATTTTCTCAACCCCAGTAGTTCTGGAGGATATACCCTTAGGGCACGCACTTGTTGGCTGAACTAAAGGGGAAACCACAGTAGGGATCTCCGCTTTATATAAAATGAGAGATGTCCATTTTAAGTTGCACCGAAGCAGCAGGCTTTGCAGGGAGATTAGGCACAGGTGGCCTCACTTCCAACGGTTCAATAGGCCGCAGCTCACCTAAAGGAATTTGGGCAACGTCTAACAAAGCCTCTTTTATATCATGGAAGGTTGTAAAGTGGCGTTTCACTGATATGATATGCCTAGCAATAGAGGGTTGTGAAGCTAACCCCATTAATAGGGTGGCAATAGCATCATCCAAGGTAAGCAGGTTAGATGTAGCCAGCCTTTGAGCAGTGAGATAGAAACACTCAGCAAAACTAATGAGGGTTTCACCCCCATTCATGGTAAGGTGCATGAAAGCCTGTTTCTCCCTGTATAAGCTCTGCTTGGATCCAAATTCAGCCAAGAGGGCCTTCTTAATATCTGTCCAGGTGTGCTGAGGATCCAGGTGAGTAATGATTAACTCTTGGGCTTTGCGGCTTAAACAGGGAAGAATGTACTGAACTTTATGTTTGTCAGTGGTGCCATCCATCGCAGCTTTATAAACATACAAAAAGGAGGCAATACTCCCTTCACCCAGGGTGTATCTGTCCTTTATAGGTAATTTGAATGGTCATTGCTCTAGCTTTTTGAGATGGGAGAAAGAGCTGGCTAGTTGCTTCTCAAGAGCAACTAATCGTGATTCAGAAAGAGCTGCTCACATTTACAGCTGTAACAATTGAAAACATCCCAGTTTTCGATCACCATCTTGCCTTGGCAATAGGCACCAAATGTTTATCTAATATGAGGTTCCCTCGAGGTAAGTGCTTTGATTCATCATATTTGCCAATAAACATCAGATTTTGGGAAATTTGAAAAATGAGAAAAGATGACACAGGTAAGCGAGGATCTGACCCCAAAATTAGCCTTGTTTTATTTATTATCAAAAATAAACTTGAGGGCGAATAAAATCCCAATGACTTAGAGCACCACAAACAAGACATAAAAAACCAGGGTATTTAGCTGAATCTAGGTTCTCGATGCCAAATCCCATTATTTTGTTATGGATAAAAATATTTATCTCTTCGCTGGATACCAGGTAAGACAAGGCAAGGGCAGCCCTGAGGCCACCAGAGAACCCCATGAAAGAGTGGGAAATGAGGAAAAATTCTGAACTGAGTTCAGAATTGCGCAGGCTCAACCTTTTAAGGTCGCCCTTTTGGGGAGCCCCTCCTCACTGTTCTTTAGGCCCCTAAGAGCCTAAGAATAGTGCGGGAGGGGCACAGCCCAGTGCTAGACCCCGCATAAACCTCAAAAAGTGTTTTGACATGAGATTTGGAAATCTGAATCTCGAGTCAAAATGTAACAATCAGTTTAACCTGACCGTTACAACAGCCTCCATTACTTTTAATACTTTATTGAAGTATTCAGGGTAACCCCCTGTAGTGAGCACCAGTTTGTGGGATCCACCGACGGATGCCACAAATCATTTGTTAAAGTGAGAAATTTACTTTATAAATAAAAGTAATAAATAACGCTTTGTTAAAGTTTTTTATGTTTTTTATTGTTTAAATGGGGCAAAACCAAGAAAGGTCCTCTTTTCCCCCCTCAGGTTGGGACCATCTAGTACTAAAAAGAAAGGTCCTCTTTTCGATACTACTATTTCCTATTTAAACTAGTTCAAATCTTGGGACTATGAATATTTAAGGCTAAAGTATTATAAAGCTAAGTCATCCAAATTAGGGAATATAGGCTTTCAGCCTATCATATCAAAGATAAATTCTTCTGAGGCAAAACTGACCCATGTGGTAATGATTTGAAAAATTGTATCCAATCACCAGTGAGTAAAATCTTCTCACCTCAGAGGTGGTCAGATTTGTGTGGTAATGATTTGTTAATTTGCATCCAATCATCAGCGAGTAAAATCTTCTCACCTCAGTGGTGATCTGACTCATGTGGTAACAAATACCTCAAATTCAGCTGAGAAGTCAGAGCAATTCTATTATTAGTTCTTACCTTATTTAGCCAATTTTTGTTATAAATCATATTTCCCCAATAGCTAGGATTCCACTGAGAATCCGCCAATGTCTTTTCGCCATTGGTACTCATATTATTGATAACCATAATATTATTTAAAGATTGGGCAGGTGTTGATCCAATCATAGTAGCACGATTCAGGGGCATTCTTACCTCCCACATTCTTTTTCAAAAGTTGAGAAGAAGAATGTCCAACAGTTGGGAATAAATTGCTGAAAATACCCAACCATGCCAAGAAAGACTTGAACATCTCATAAAGAAGAGGGAGGAGGCATCTGTTAGATGGCTTGAACTTTGTCTGAGAGGGGTCAAAACCTTTAGCTGAAACCTGATGTCCTAAAAAATCCATTCATTTTGAAAGAATAAGCATTTGGAGGGTTTGAGTTTTTAAGGAAGAGCCCCAAATTCAGCTGAAAGCTTCCTTTAAATGGTTTAAATGCTTGGTAAAAGTTTTAGAAAACATGGTAATTTCATCAAGATATACCATAACACAAATAAGCTTTAATCCCGTAGCATACTGTCCATGGCCCTTTGGAAGGTTGCTGGGGCATTGCTTAGGTCTTGAGGCATGTGAGTTGATGATAACAATCCCTTCAAGTAATAGCATTCAATCAATAATAATCCATCATGACTCGATGAGAACCATCTTTCTTCTTAACCAATAACAATGGGGATGCCCAAGGACTATTGGAGGGTTTCAATAATCCAGCCTCCAACAATTGATGCAACTCCTTGGTAACCTGGGCTTCTTCTACTTTAGATTTATGATAGGGCTTTGCACAAATAGGAAGGTGATCACCAGTTTCAACAGTGTGCACTACTCCTTTCATCTTCCCAAAATCGTAAGTATGCTTAGCAAAGATGTCAGAATATTCATCTAACAATTGAAGCACTTGTTTCTCCTGTTCACTAGAGAGGTGTTTTCCAATAGCAGGACCCACAGTAAGGATTTCCTGATCACTTTCCAATCCAAAGTCTTGTAGACTCCCAAAGGGTTTAACATCATAGATATGAGATAAGGGCAGTAACTTGACATAAGCAATTGGATGCTCTCGATCTACCAGTTTTGGCTCATTGGTAAGGTTCGCCAGTAAGACAGATAATGATCCTGAATAAGCATAATCCAATACTCCAGGACAAGGCAAGAGCTCTTTAGCAGAAGGATTGACAGTGCCTTGGACTTGTAACAAATGTCCCTTGGGAATTGAAAAATGCAAAGAAGTGTTAATAATTACTTGTGATTTTGGCGGAATAACTAATTTCTCAGGGGAGAAAATAGGCATCCCCTCTTCAATATCCGCCGATGTAGGGGGTAATTTTACGTGAGAATCCCCAACATGATATTGAAGTGAATAAGACCTTTTGGTTCCTTCTAGCAGACATAACAAGAGAGACAACGACGAGTCAGGGTAATTGATAATTCCATCAAATTCTCATAAAAATTGAGTCCCCAAAAGTAGGTCATAACTCAAATTATCGAGTACAATGGCTGGGATGGTAAAGGTTAATTTCCCAATTTTCAGGGGAAAGGATGAAAAAGCTCCAATAGACCAAGTACTCTGAGGTCCAGCTGTGCCATATTCTTCATAATGAGAAATATTGGGTGTTAATTTGATCCGTTTGACCAATTTTGATGAGACAACATTCACTGGGGATCCAGTATCTATGATAGCTTTGGCATTGACTTGATTCACTCGGAAGTCAATATGGGTAATGGTGCTTCCAAACTGAGAGGATAATGCCAACAAGGAGGGCAAGGAATAAGAAGAATGTTCATCTTTATTACACTCAATGAACTTTGATGCTCTTGCTGCGCACTCATATCATTATCAAGGTGGAGAATCTTATTGGGCTTATCTCTTTTCTTCTTCTCATCTGCTTAACAACGATCCTCAGTATGGAAATAGCGATGACAGTAGTTAGAATGGATCGCCCTAGTGTTCTCAGGCATGGCATAGACTTTGGGGCGACTAGGTCTAGGAGACTCATAAACTCAGGGTTCTTGGAGAATTGAGGAGGCAATTCCAATCAGAGAACAATGCTTATTAAGTTATATTTATCCGCATGTTTTAAACCTTGATTTAAAGACTTTTTGGAAAGGATCGGGAAATTTTACTGTGGTCTCATTGCCCTCTCTGTGGAAAAAGGGGGGTTT
>JAKSZP010008990.1:0-10782 GCA_022478985.1 Massospora cicadina
AACTTGAGATAGTTTCCACTAAGCATTGGCATATCACAAACGTTTTTACCATTCTTTTAAACAGTTGATTTTAGTAATAAATATAATGTTAACCAACCCACTAGTTGTGTTGCAACGCTAGTGAGGGAGCCAACTTTCCCAGCTTGTTTGCCATAGCATTGATTAATTTGATTCTTGAGCAGATTAAATAGAAAAGATTTTCCAGTTCCAGCTTGCCCTGTTATGAAAAGCCGTTCATGATGTGAAATTCCTTCCAGTTAATTTTGAATACTTTGAGTGATGTTTTGGAAGGTTTCCCGTTGACTAAAGTTCATAGCCTGACATGTCTGTTGATTTGCACATCATCCATCTGTTGCTCCATAACTTCTTCAATTTCTTCCATTTCAATTGGTTCTGCATCAAAAATGTCAAAGGCATGAATTTGGTTGAAATCATTCTCAAGTTGGCGATTTCATTAGTGAAAAGTTTCCATGTGCTCACTAGTTGTTTTCAAAGTTTTTTTTCTTGAGATAAGAATGCTTCTCTAGTAGAGTTAAATTCTTTAAGCAGTTCTTATTCAGAACGGTATGGCATATATTGAAGGAGAAGACTGTAGTAGAAGTTTTTTGGATCAGATGTAGCCATGAAGTATGGAACTCTTATGACTGCAGGTGCATTTCTAACTGACATTTTTCTATTGTCAATCAGAGTTATCAATTGCTTCCTTTTCTGAAGTGGTATTTTGTTGTAAGTGTCCTGGTCTATACTATCTTCAGTTTTCCTGTCTTTTAGCATAATGCTGCTGGAATATCATTGCAAATTCCACCAAGGTCATGTTACTAAATTCATAATATAATGCTCAAGTGGACGTTTTTCATAATGCTAAAAGATGTTAGCGCATTTTTAGTTGCATGGCCAGAATCATCAAACTTTAAAACATTGTTTTTTGCTCAGGCTTGCGAGTGTTCAGGAAAATTCATTGTTTTGAGCTTTCTCATAAGTTTAGGTGGCACAATCTGAAAGCGCATTCACATGCTGAAACCTGGCGTTCATTTATCAAACGCATGCAAATTTTGAATAGCCTTAAGGATATGTTAGTTTCCTTACAACAAATTTATCGGATTTCTCACGCTATACTTGTATTTTAGCTCTGCAGGTTCTTTTTTTAATATGTACTTAGTGATTTAGTATGCCATTGACTCATTTGATCCACATGGTTGAATACCCATATTGGCTTGCCATAGCTTGAGAAGCGTTCAATTGTAGTTGTTAACCCAATGATCTTCCTTCTAACGCTTTAGAAGGCATATTATTTCATCATTGCAAATAAACTCATCTGATGTTTGAATGATGATGCAAGTTTCTATGCACGTTTTTCTTGGAAATCTAAATTTACAAGTTGTATCTGTGTTGTTTTTTTGACATGTAGGTGTGTGATAATTTACTTGGCATCTTTTTGTGATGTTATAGAGTTCATTATCATTTGATGGCATTTCACACGTACAAAATTCATCAAGTATGCAGATTCCTTAAGGTGTCTCAAACAATAGATGATTTTCAATCTATACTACCATATGAAGCTATGGACTTCCATGGTTCTGGAACTTGATGCGCCACATGAAATCTTTAAGTTCTCCACCAAATATTTGGTCATTACTCTGGATGAAAATCAATAGTGCTTTGACTCATATCATGAAATTTCTGCTCATGATTACTGGATAATGTTTAATAAGTCATTGGGTTTCATGTACATCCAGAAAATTTTTATCTTTGTTCAGTCTACCATCAGCTATCAAGAAAGCTCTTCTCTTATCTAACCAATGTAAATCATTGCAGCTGAAAGTAATGAAGTATGTTGGTGGACAAAGGCATCTAATTTGGGTAATAAGTTCATTTAAAGCCGCTTTCCAGTAAGCTGATGATCCTCAAATTTTTTTATATCTAGATGAACTTAATCAACTAAGACTTCATGTCCTTCAATTTTTCGTCCACAAGCTGCTTTTGTTGACATGAGACAATAATATTCAAACATGATAAGTGCGTAGAAGAGGTAATCATTTTGTTGAAATTTTAAATCACTGCCTAAAACTCTGCTTTAAAGTAGTCCTGTGGTGTGATTTTAACTTGTTGAGACTTCTTTAATCCATTTATGCCATATGGAAAAGGAAAGAACCACGCTAATTCTTTTTTTTCAATATATTCTCTACGTTGACGATGTTGTCATGAGTCTTCCTTCAAATTTAATTGACATTTTCATGAACTTTGAGCTCATCTTTATCATCTGGTTGTACACAGTCAATTGGAGCTATAAGCGATGTTTGAATTTCTATATTTTCAGATAGTGTTTATACAAGCTGTAGTAAATTGATTTGTTGTTGTTGGATTTCCACTTCTTCTTGAGTATACAAGTTTTCTATTACATCATTTTTGATACAAACAGAAATATAATCAATGGTATACTAAATACTTTGAGTTCCTGTCGATCTCTTGCATATGCATGTAAGTTTTTTCCAATGTATTACACTCAATAACGCATGCTTTACCATTAAATCCAGCTCTTGATCCTTTTGGTCCACAAGAGTTTGAGTCTGTGAATATAACCTGTCATCATAATCCATAACTCCATAAGGATGCAGCTGCTATCAGAAGGCCGGCACTATGAGTTTCAAATACCTGCAATAAAGCTTAATAAACTCTAAGCCGGCATTTTCTTGATTTGTTAAATCATGTAGGCTTCCAAATAGAAGTGGTTCTTCATCATATTATATGGAGAATGAAGTTCATACATGATAAAAATCATGCTTGACAACGTCAAATTTACAAGTCAATAAATAGCTGCCTTCTATGGGATATGCATTCTCTTGTTATTCCGAGATATTGTGAATTGTTATACACATATTATCAACTTCAATCATATCCCTATCCATGGTGTTTTTAGTCCACATGCTCAGTGATATTACAGAATCTCTAACATTGTTTTCCAACACCATTGCACAGCACTGAACTCCTGCATATGGTGATATGAAATTTTCCATATTATTTTGATGCCACGATGCTCTCAAAATTCTTGATACTTTTTATTTGAAATGTAAAAACCTATTTACTGTGGCTCATTGTGTACCTCAGTGGTTTCTTTTTGTATGTGTTCTGTGATTCTTATACATGCTCGCTCATCAAGTTGAAAATTGTGTTCAAATACAACATCACAATATAGCGGGTTGTTATCAAACAACCTATGTATCGCATCAAATAGTCAAGTATGAGATATTGAAAATTCTCATATTATATTTATGTTTTCAAGAAATTCTGTAACACCTATGAACCCAAATTTTCCACTAGTCTTGTTATGTTTACATGGCTTGATAGAAGGCACCAACTCAAAGGATAAGACTGGGTGGCAGGAGGTCCAGAAGGTTAAACTTCAGGCCCTTTCTGATCTCAATCACCTTGGACCAACTCTGGGTGCAGGCTAAATATGTTCAGATTGATACAAGTGAGGTGCATAACTCCCAGCCCCTTGTTTCAGCTCAGGGGTTAAAACGGACGAGCTATTTAATAAATGATGATGGAACAATCTGGTTAATTGGAAAATGAGAGTTTAAAACCTGTTCCATTTATATAATTATGATCTTGGGACAGGTACAACTTAAATTGATCAATCAAGTGAGGTCAGTTTCAAAGTATGCTACCCTTTCAAATGGAAGTGTGTGCCTATTGGTGCACCAAGGCTTGGGACCACTTTTGCCAATTCACAATTTCCCCAAGATGGTTTATTTATGTTTGCTTAATACCAACGTTTCTCGTTGTTCATCTTCCCTAAAATTTCCTAGTTACTTTACATTTTTTTATATGTTGACTTGGGCAAAACTGTGCGCTGACCTCTTTGAGGAGGTCTCACAATGTGTTAGCCAATATATTTTATTAAAAAATAATGACAGCCTCAGGTACACCACTGGGACTATCAGGTTCCCTCTAAACTGGGTCATTCGCACACTCAACTCCTGTATCAAACTCAGTCATAAATTGCCCTTTAGCACAGCCAAGTTTTGCTGTTTGCGAGATATATTATTACTGTTACTGTGATCAACACCCTTGCCCTATGTCTACTTAGCTTCAGCTCACTTAGATGGGCCATCATTATATTGACACTAATGACAAGTTCCCTTGCTCTGGCCCAGTGCTTCATGCACCGCCAAGCTTGGAACTGGAGAGTTATAGAGACTCTCTTGACTTTAGATGACCAACCACTTATCTTTACATACACAAACTTTTTCTGTGTGGACTTTTGTGAGGTGCAAACAGTGTGCGCCAGCCTGTGGCCATGGCTGCAATGGGGCGCACCACTGTTTTCACATTTTGCCAAGGGTTGGAGAATTCTGGCGTTATTCTTGCTACATCCGCCTGGAAAGTACACGCCCTTCTTGCCCATACCTGGTAAGTATGGTCGCTTCACAATCTGAGAGTTGTGATTCCTGACTTTCCACCAAATATAATAAAATCAACACAAATAAATTAGTTTTTTCTTCAGAAATGCATTCAGATGGTGCAGGCAGGTTCATCAATGAAGGGCCTGGGGTGTTGACCTTGAATACGTCGTACAATCCGTCACAGAAAGGGGTATAGGGTCATTCATGGCCCAAAACACGTTTTATAATGATATTTCCATATATACTACAGAACCATGTCTCTTCCCATATGGCTTAGATATGGACCCCATTCTAGTGTATCATAACACTCCAGAGAGCCCATGCTTGACCACAATTATGATCTGCAACTCCCAGGAGGTGGAAAAGGTGTTACAATTGAATTATAAAAAAGTTTATGCAGTTGCTGAAGATATGGTGGGATATATGGCCTCAGTAGTAAGAGTGGCCAACTATCCCTCTTTATTTTTTGATTCAAAAACATACCCTGGGGGAATGTACAACCCTGAAGAAGAGTTTGGTGGTGAAGTGTTGGTGTTTTCTGCTATAAAAAATCTAATTAGGGTTATTTTTTATTGACCACTACCCTTTCATCTCTTTTAGGGAAAATCAGCAATACTATTTTGGTGGATACTGGAGCCTCTGAGAATATTATGGACCAAGACCTTGCCAACTACCTTGAGCTGAGTTACTTGCCAAGTGGTATGGTTAGAGGAGTGGCTTCTCAAGGTATTCCCACGCTGAAAACCACAGGGTTAGTAGACTATCAAGTTGGCACCTATCATCTGTCTGATTACTTCTGAGATATCAAAAACCTCTTGTACCCCATCATTTTGGGTGTAGAGTGGTGGCGAAAGTTTGACGTCAGCACTAACTTGAAAGAAAATACCCTATCCTTAACTTTAAAGAATGATCTTTAGTTGGTTGTTCCCTTGACTGAAGCCAACTTTCAGGGAAATTTTCCCCACTGGCCCAATATTCACACTCTTAGTCTTTCCCCATTGTTGAAGCCCACGTTGGAGGTTCCCTTACCTTCCTGTTTGGAGGGGTTGGAATCTTCGTTTGATGCAGCTTCAGCCAATGCGCTACCAGATCATTAAGAGTTTGATTGCAAGTTCAAGCTCACCGTTGATTTGGTGTGTATATCCTCCCCTAATTTATTCCATTGATTGTATGGGATGAATCAGCCTTAAATGTGTGAGTTAAGGAGAAGTTAGCCAAAGGTGATATTTTTCAGTGAACCTCCCCTATATGTTCCCCACTTCTCTTTGTGGAGTATGATGATAGTACCTTACGCTCATGCATAGATTATGGGAATCTCAACAACGTCACTGTACCAGACTTAAATCCCAACCCCCTGGGCTCACAAATTGCACCCTAGGTGGAGAAGGCGCGAGTCTTCTCCTAGTTGGATTGTTTAAAAGCTCTCAATTAGATATGTATTAAGAAGGGCCAGGAGTGCTGACTGCATTCTGTACCAGAAAAGGAATCTTACAATTTCGTGTTATGCCCTTTGGGCTTAAAAGTGCCTCTGCTATCTTTCAACGTCATTTTGATGTGGCTTTTATTATCTGCTGGGGATATGCACAGTAGCTTACATGGATGATATTTTGGTTTTTTCCCCTGACAATGAGTCCCATGCAGTACACCTTCAGCAGGTGGTAGAGCGTTTGAGGGCTGCCAACCATACGCTGAAAATCAGTAAGTGTTAGTTCATTAAGTCCCAGTTCACCTTTCTGGGAAACATCATGTTTGACCAAGGGCACATAATAACTCCAGACAAGGAGAAAGCGATTCATGAGTGGCCCACTCCAACTTCAGTTAAGGAATTGAGGAGCTTTTTGGGGATGTGTACGTTCCTTAAGAAGCTCACACCAAATCTTTATGAAGTTGCAGCTCTTTTGTATAAAAAGTGAGGCAAAAGGACACCAGTGGTCCCCCATTTTGGAGGATGAATTCTGTTGGATATTCAACTGTAATGAATGATTCTAATCAAGATTGAGGTTTAGTGTCTGGTCTAATAAGGACTTAAAAAACCCATCAAAGATATCCAATTTTTTGGTTAGACTGAAAATCGACCCTTCAGAGTTATTGGCATCCTCTTATGGACGAGGCTAAGCAATCCAAAGGGGCTAAGCCCTCCACAAGAAGGTTGATTCCATCTAATAAGAACTTTATTAGATCTGACCGTCACAAGTATAAAAATAATAATCAGTAATATTGTTCCTCTATTATAAAAGATCTTACCTCGGTTGAAGCATGAAGATCCTCACAAAGAACTACCAAATCTACTCCTATAAATATCCCTCATTTTTACCTAATAAAGTACCACTTATTTTGTCTCACGTAGCATGATTTTGGTCAATTAATAACAAAGTTCAGTATTCCGATTGAAATTCATTATTGCAATGAAACTAATAACTTTGTTGTCTCATTTCCACCTTCACTAGAGCCACAAAAATAATAATTTCGTTGCCTTCTTATCACCTAAATATCGCAATTTCTCACAAAATTCCAATACTGGTGCTCCCTGCCAGGTCTGCTTCTGAGGCTACCTGGTGAAAACATATTTTCACAACAATGAATATGTTTAGCAAAGAAAGCCCCTCTTCTGAGGAATCAATGAGTATCACTTAATGAGTACACTCTAACAGGAAGTAGATACCTTCCACTAATATCAGTGATCTTTACTTTTGAGCATCTATGAACTTGGCCATTGAGGGCCCTGACCAGGTTATTTATCAATTTCAATTGGCAGATGTGGAAGAAACGGTCAAGGGCCTATTAAGGGGGCTATTCAGCACAATGTCCATCCTAACTGAGAATGAGCATCTAAGGTTTCATCTATCATTTGATATTATATAACAGAGCGGTTTACCAACATACCAAAGTCAGTTTGGCCAGAACAGAGCAGTATCTCTGGCAGTACATGAATCCCACCATCCATCACGTACTCCAGATTTTGGGGTTACATCATCTTGAAATCCACCGCCAGTTGACCCAGGCGCAACAAATCATTCTCAGCTATTCTCTTTCTATGAGACTGCTTCTAACTTTGGTCAGGATAATCACGAAGTCATATTTGACAATAGGAGAAAAATCAACGCTCTACATAACCATCTGGTGAGAATTGACAATGAAGTTATGGGTCACATCAGCCATTAAGTATATCAACAGGTTGATGATGTTTCTAATATTATTCAACACCAAATCACTACTTTGGAAGATGAGATTACTAAACAACTGGGACAATTGCGGGCCCAACATGAGGAACGTTTTGTTGAACTCAATGGGCTACTTCAACAACTTGTCAAAAATGTGGATAATATTTGAGAAGTGGACCCAGTCCTGTTGGTTCTCCTGGACTTCCCAGACAACCTAGCTCTCCTTTGGTGACCCCAGGACCCCCTGGGCCTGCAGGTCGTGACAGTTTGCAAGGACCCCAGGACCTCCTGGTCCCCCTGGCCCAACGCTTTCAGTTCATGATTCTGAACCCTCGAGTCTAATGGTAAAAAGAGTGCAGGCATTTTAAAACCAAATCTGAGCCATAGCTCAAGGATGTTTCCTATCTCCAGAATGCCTTTTAACTAACCCAGATTATTCACTAACCAACTTATTAGATGGTGTTGATAATGCTCATTGTCTATGCAATGCTAACCAATCTACGCAAGAAAATCAATTTGTAATGTTAACAGCTTCCATTGATCATTTAACTACTAAATACGGAGTACTCTATAATAAGCAAGAAGAAATGCTTACTGAAATTTCTAACTTAAATCAATCACCTGCAAATGACCATCTTACACAATGGGTCCAAAATTTACAGGATGACCTCAACCATTTACAACAACAAGTTGACCAAATTTCTACTTAAGCCCATATCCCTGAGTCTGAACCCTCCAAAGCTAATCTTATCTCTCAACATATGTGATTGAATCAAAGTAACCCTATCGCTTATGTGCGGCATACTCCTGTGAATGAAATTTTATTCATCTCAGGATGTGGGGATTTACATGATTTTGGGTTGGAAGAACAACTTATCATTGCTATAGTTAATATCAAATTTGGATATTCACTTATTCCAGAACAACAGCATGAAGCTGAGGCTCTAATTGAAGAGTATGCAGATATCTTCGCCAAGGGTTCTTGAGATTTTGGGCTAATGAAAGATGTGCAGCATCAGGTGAAAACTGGGGACACTCCCCCTATTTGAGCCTGGCCCTATCACAAATCTTAAGTCGAGGAGGCTCAGGTCTCAGTGGAATTAAAACAAATCCTTGATGCGGGGCTACTAACGCCTTCTCAAAGTCCATGGGCTTCCCCTCTACTTCTCATCCTAAAAAACATGGAGGTCATAGAGTGGTTATGGACTATTGTTGTCTTAATGCTGTTACCCAAAAGGATTCTTATCCTCTACCTTGAAATGATAATCCATTAAGACTATTGTTTGGGTCACAGTCTTTCTCAGCCATGGACCTTGCTAGTGACTACTGGCAAATTGACCTGGCTCTGGAAGACCATCAAAAATGTGCCTTAATTTCTAGTGAAAGGTAATTTGAACCTACTCATATGCCGCATGGGCTTTGTAATGCCCCTGCTACTTTTTCAAAGAGCCATGAATGGCTTATTTGGTGATTTGAAACTTTCCTGTGTTTTAGTATATTTAGACAATGTTACTGTTTTCTCTTGCACTTTTAACAAGCATTTAGATCATTTAAAAGAAGTATTTGGCTGAATGCGCTGCACTTCGCTTAAGCTAAAACCATCCAAGTGTGCTTTTTTCATAACTGATATGGAATCCTTAGGCCATAAAGTTAATTGCAATAAGACTTTACCCTTATCTAATAAGACTTAAGCTATTTCAGACATGCCTGTTACTATAAGCTTGCGCGGTATTCAAGTGTTTTAGGGAAGGTTGATTATTACTGACAATTCATCCCCCATTTTGCTGAGATTGCAGAACCTTTAGTTTATCTATTGCATAAGGAAGTTCCTTTCTTATGGGAAGAATCACAACAGCAAGCTTTTGATCTTTTGCGTCAAGCTTTAGTTAGTGCCCTAATTTTATCCCATCCTGATTTTTCAAAACATTTTATCTTATTTACTGATGCCAGTGATGTAGCTATTGGGGCTATTCTGGCTCATCATGATTCCAACTTGGTAGTTCAACCCATCACTTATTATATTAAAACCCTTTCCAAAGCAGAACGCAATTATAGTGTTACTGAGAGGGAATGCCTCGCAGTCATATCCACCATCAAGCATTTTCGCCCTTATCTCTATGGAAAACATTTTACTATCATCACGGATCACGCTTCCTTAAAATGGTTACAACAAATGAAAGATCCTGATGGACGCTTAGCTAGATGGGCGTTAGAGCTTCATAATTATGACTTTTCAATTCAACATCGCACTGGAGCTATACACCAAAATACTTATGGACTTTCTCAATTACCTACACCAACTTTATTCACTGATGAGGAAGATTGTATCTATGATCCGATTGGCAGACCTGAACTCTGGCATCATGAATCTAAGGACGTTATAGCGAAGCTACAATCCTTAACTAAGAATACTCAAGTTAAAGAAGGCTCTTTATATAAGAAGTTGGGATATAAATGGCTGCCTTTTATTTGGCCTTCTGCGAGGACTGATACTATTATGGAGGCTCATCAAACTGTAGGGCATGGAGCTGTCACTAAGACTTTACAGTGGTTGAAAAGTCATTGTTTTTGGGATAACATGCTGGAAACTGAGCACAATGTGTTGGAGACTTGTCTCACTTTCCAACAACAGTGTAGTGGAAATCTGATTTACCAACACAAAATTGTGGGACCTTCAGAACCTTTTTCCAATATATGTATTGATGTGGTAGGCCCTCTCCCTACTGCTACTTATAGACATTGTTATATTATATTAGCTATCAGCCATTTTACCAAATGGATTAAAGATGTCTCTGTTTCCACTGTCACCGCTATAGCTACTGCATCCTTCCTTTTTAAGTAAATTTTCACCTGGCATGGTTGCCTGAAAGTTCTATTATCTGATAATGGGACCAACTTTGTTTCACAGGTGGTATATGAGCTTACTAAACTAATGGGTACCTGTTGTTAATTTTGATGGTTGGCTTGAAAATAAACCCTTTGAGAAAACCATCAATTCTGATAGATTACTCCCATTGATGGATCCTTTGATCCTTCCCAATTTATCTACATGATCTGATAAATCAGATTCACCTCATAACTTCTTTGATTGCATCTTAAGTAACCTGATTACTATAGCTAATAATAGCTATGATACTCACATCATGGCTGATTATGGGTCCACTTGGGTGCAAAGTGGTCTCACAGCATTAACTGAATTGCACCTCCTAAATTAG
>JAKSZP010008991.1:0-10744 GCA_022478985.1 Massospora cicadina
AGGCCTGGATATTTTTTGAAAATTAGTGAAAGGGTTAATGGGAAAGGAGGATAAGTCCAGAAAACCTCCATGCATGACATATGATAGGCCAAGAACTCCATGGACCATCTTGCTATTTTCTATCTTGGTTTGGAGCATTGGTGCACAACACTAACACAGTCAAATGTCCCCTACCCAAAGTTCATCTACCAGGATTGAATTCAGAGAGGCAGTGGTAGAGTCCATACTCTACCACTGGGGTACTATCCTGGAAAGTGTCTTGAAACTGCCAAGATTAGTAATTTATTGTCAGATGTTCCCTCCCTTGTCTTATCCCTATCACCCATTTATTTATTTTCATCTGCTTTTCCTTTAAGATCCCAAAATTCCTTTTCTCTTTGAAAATTCCTATTGATTAGTTATAAAAGCCTTCCCAAAAATTTCAAACCAAGTATCAGAAATACTATTTTCCCTCACCTTCCTCTTCTTTTAATATTTTTGAGGTGGGCAGATCTTGGAACAAATATACTGCACTGATAGGAGGGATAGGGAGTAGGAAGCAAAGGTATAGGAGTGGAGAATAAAACCCAAGTACTGGGGGTAAAACCTTCCTGTGCATATTCTGATGGGCAAGGATTATATGATCTTACTTCACCAATTCACTTGGTCAGATCAAGGTATGGTGCACAAATCCACATATATTGATATCCTTTTGGCACAAAAATACAATTTCTGCCATGACAGGATTTGAACCTGCATCATGAGGGGTGATAGTGGGATATCCATCCTGACTATGCCACAACCCCTCACCTTCCTCTCTTTTTTTTAGTACTAGATGGTCCCTCACCTTCCTCTTCTTGTTTATGGAGTTTTATCCTCACTATGCCAATTAGATATTATGGGTTAAATGCCCCATTATGAATGCTTTCCATCAACAACCAGTATCATTGATAATCATAAGATCTGAGGTGTCATCTGAACCTTTGGTAATGATAAATCTAGGATTTCTGAGCTCTCACAACATGGCTACCAACCTGAAGGTTGTGGGTTTGATTCCACCCTTTGCATTGATCAAGGGTGCCAGTTAAAGGAAGCTATTAGCAGTTAGTAGGTCTAATAACATTAAAACTTTAGTCATGATGTAATCAGAAAAATCTGAGTCCCTTTCGGAGGTAAAATTTTTTTTGATGGAGTTAACCCTGCTCAAGTTTTATATCAATATTTTTTTATTTTGGTAATGTCTATCCCCTGGTCAGCTTACCTTGAATAAACATGTATATTTTTTGGCTAAGCGGCTTGGTATAATTCAGCTGATTTGATATGCTAATAGTTTTGTGTAAGACATCTAGTACTAAAAAATAGTTTTGTGTAAGAGGTTGGTAATTATTTAGTTGATTTGATTATTTCAATTATATATTAAACTTACTGATAGCCCTCGACAACACTTTAAGCACGTGCACTATGATATCATAGCATGACCCAAATTTTTAACGGATGTCAAATCCAACTAAAAGTCATATACAATTTATGGGAGTGAGGGTTCCTTGATAAATCATTACTAGGAGTACAAACAGCACTTTAAACAAAAGTAAAATGAGGCGGGTCGACCTTGGGACAAATATACCACGCTGAGTTTTTAAGCCTGTGCTGGTTTCGAACCTGTTTTTAATCAAAGCCTGACCCAGAGTAGAGCAGGAACCATCCCGCTATGCTACCACTCCTCCTAACAGCACTTTTAAAAAAATAAAATAAAAAAAATTATTCGAGGTAGGTCGACCTTGGGACAAATATACCAAACCGAGAATTTTTCTAGCCAGTACAGGTTTCGAACTCAAAGCCTGCACTAGGGGTGGAAGCAGTTTTAACCGCTCGGCTAACCACCCTTTCCTGACAGCACTTTAAATATACTGATATTTCCTCCGTACTCATCTAACCAAAATCTATTGATCCTAACGGGCGATCTGCCCAAAAACCCTAGATCCTGGATCCTAACAAAATCATAATAAATCAGATATTAGAAAAGTCAAAATAATTGTAAACCCTTCTTATTAGTGACTTGGAAAAGCTATTTAACCCGCTTTATCTCGAAAAATCGAACGGAGAAATAAATCATGCGAGGGATCTGCAGTGGAAAAATGAATAAAAAGAACAAAACGTGATATTCTGTCCCTGATGGTTCCAACATTTCGCTTTCTTTATAACAATGTTAAAAACTCATTTTTTAAATCTGTAGTTTTATGATTACTACATCGAGAATTATGTGAGGAGCATTAGTAATATAGTATCTATGCATTTTTTTAATTTTACATCATCGATAAATAATTTTACATCTATATTATAAAAGTTTAAAATCGATTAAAATCGTTTGATTTTTAATGAGCTCGATAAAATTTACCTTAACCCTTTTAGTGCCGAGCGAAAAACGGGTGCCTATGCGAAGATAACCGGACGAAAATGACGAATTTATTAACCCTTTTAGTGCCGGACGACGATATATCGTCGTTGGCAATTTTCACAAGTGTAGCGAACGACGATATATCGTCGTCCGGCACAAAAAGGGTTAAGCCTCATGCCAAAATAGGATGGTTATGGATTCAAGTCATGAATCCGAACAACGCTGGATAAAACGGCTAGTTCCTTAATATAAGTTCTTCCGGGGAGTATTTTACTAACCTGTTTTATGCGTTCGAGTTTCGTAAATATGAGGTTATTAACCGACTTTGAAAAAGAAGGTTATCAATTCGACCTGTATGTATGGATTTTATTTCTATACTAGCCGATTTACCCGTGCTCCGCTACGGTGTCTATAAAATAGATTTTCATTTTATTAATTTAGATTTTATATTATAGATAAACAAAACCACTCAGCCAAATCTAATTGGTCAATCGAATCAACCAAAAACCACCAACTACTCAACTAAAACTAACTGAAATTATCAAATCAACCAGTAACTAATCACCCCTCAAAACTAAACTGTGTCCTATCGATTCAAACAAAAGCCATCAACCACTCGGCCAAATAAAATAAACTTATCAAATCAATCAGATTCTAATTTTAGCTTTTATATTGGTAGATAGCTATCAATAAGTTCAGAAACAATTAAACCTATTAAAAATTCCAACCTCCAACCACTTAGCTAAAATCTATTAAGTCTGCCAAATTAATTAAACCATCAATCTCTTATCTGAAACTATTGAGCCTATCGAATCAACCAAAAAATAAACCACTATTCAGCAAAAACCAATTATGGAACTTACAACAGCCAAAAACTACCAACCCCTTATCAAAACCTATGAAAAAATCGAATTAAATGAATATGAAAATATACAGCCAAATTGCTATATAATTACCATTAGAAATATATGTTCTAGATCTTATATAGAACTGATGTTTAAATTTATATGATTATATTAAACAATTACATATTAGCATTCCGTTCCCAAACTTTATAGAATACTTGTGCCAAGGTTGGTGATTTTTGGTTATTTGCTCGAGATAATGCATCTATATAAACAAATTAACATAATGAATCTTTTGTAAATAAAATTTAAAATTAATTCTAGTTGATACCCAGTTTAACACAGATTTGTTTGTGGGCTTAAAGTTCATCTGATAATCTCATAATTTTTATATTTGTAAATGGTATCGATAAAACTAAGTAATCAAATTATACTTAATCAATATAAATTTACCAACCATTCAGCCATACCCAATTAAACCTATCGAATTAGCTAAACCACTAAAGCACTTAGCTAAAACCATTAGATTAAAAATCAACCAATTACCAACCGCTTCGTAAACCAAAACTAAATGTATCGAAACAACCAAAATCACAACTACTTACCAAAACCAATCAGCTTTATTAAATCAACCAATCACTAACTTTATTTAAACCGTTAAGCTTATTAATCAACACAAACCCACCAACCGCTCGACAAAACCATTTAAACTACCGAATCAACCGAATATCAAACTTCTCGGCCGTAACAATATACCGATTTCCATTAAAAACATATAAAATTTTCACTTGTTACATATAAAACTTTTTATTTTACTATGAAAATTAAAAATCGGGCTTCAAGGTGCACACGGACCCCCTCCCGTCCACCTATAGCCAAATTTTAAGAGCTCTACATGCTCTAGTTTTGGCTGGGCATCGTGCACACACACATACACATTTGCTTTTATATATATAGATTACGCCAGGATTCGAACAACTGACCTTTTATAGAGCTGAAGTAAAGCCAAAAGCTGAGCCGATTATACTAGATTTTTTTTAAGACTCCATACTTTATTAAATAAATTTAAGGGAAAGTAAGAGGGGAGGGCGGAATACAGGCAATTCAGCCGAGGAGCCGATTATGCTAGATGAGGTATTTTTTTTAGTACTAGATGGTCCCAACCCAAATGCTAGATGAGGTATTTTTAGAATTAATTGGACTTTTGATTCAAAGTTTTGATTTTGATAAACTTGTTAAATACCCGAATGACCACTAACCACTTAACCATTTAAAATATCAAATCAGCTGAATATCAAACTGCTCAGCCGTAACAATATAGCGAATACTATCGAAGTATATATAGGATTTTCACTTATTACATATAAAACTTTTTATTTTACTATATTTTTCCCATGTTTTAATAGTTATTCTGCTATTCGGGGCGGAGACAAATCCAACAAAGCAAAGATCATAAAAATCGGTCCAGCCGTTCTTGAGTTATAAATGGTGTAACTAACACGACTTTGTTTTATATATAGATTTATCTGAATAAATACTATCTAGGGCAAATTTTGTATGGACTTGAAAAGGTTCGGTTTTTATCCCAACTTTGTATAAATAAAAATATTTATTTATTTTATTCGAGGTGGGCCGACCTGGGGACGATACACCGATTAATGGGAAATCGAATGAATGGGAAAGGAGAATAAAATCCGGAAAACCTCCATGCGCGGCGTATGATAGGCCAGAAACTCCATGGACCGCCTTTGCTATTCGCTATCTCGGTTCGGGGCATTGGTGCACAACGCCAACACATTCATAACGTCCCCTACCCAAAGTTCTGTATCGGAATCAAACTCGGGGAGGCAGCGGTAGAGGTCCATATTCTACCACTGGAGTATCCTCCCCTCATAAATCTATATATAAAAGCAATTGTGTGTGCACAATGCCCAGCCAAAACTAGAGCATTTAGAGCTCTGAAAATTTGGCTATAGGTAAAAGAGACTGGGGATTTGGGCTGCTAGAGTTCTAGCACCTCCAACCATTGCTGATTGGTGATCGCCATCGCTAGCCATGGTTCTAGCAGCAGCAGGCTTACAGGCCATACTATTCTCAGACAATTAGTAGCTTCATTGTGTGCAATGAGCGATCTGGTAGGGAAAGCTAAATGCGTGGCCTTATAACGCCCAGAGATTATGCGCAAGAATTTTGAGATCTGGCAGAGCTGATTGGAGATAATCTGAATGGTCTTCAATACCAAACCTCTGTGATGGGGGTGCTCATTGCTCATAACCTTGGCGATGAGCGCACAGTGAATTACCCATACACAATAATGGTAAATGAAGGCTCATAGTTGGATCAGAGCCATTCTCAGGGTTTTTGTAAAGAACAGGTCCTGCGATGGATGTATACCCAGAGGCAAATGATTGCCTGATAGGATGTATCACATTGTGGACCAGTATTTTTTGAACATGGCACATTCATAATAGTGATGTGCTATGTCTGCTTCCAGTTTGGTGCATATGGGGCATTCTTTGTGCTGGTAATCTGGCCCGCTGTGCTTGCCCAATTTGAATGCCCAATTAAGGATCTGCCATGTTACCAACCGCTGTTTGGCTGTAACCAAGTGGGAGTTCAGGCCCAAAATCAACTCCTTCATTGGGTAGTTGGTGTCGTGGCCTTTGGTAGTCCAGTCATTAAGGATTCATGGGTGGGTGGGTGGATTGTGCCCCAGTTTTGGGAGCAGATCCCCATATTCTATCAGTGTCAATTTGTACCTAATTCTGATCAACTTGGTTGCATATTTGTTGGCAATTCAGTTACGTTCCTCCTAGCTTGTTGCAGTAATCATTGCTGAATTATGTGCTTCAATATCCCTTTGAATTTGGTTGGCCTCTCAGTCCAATTTTTCAAATGACCATCCACTCTGGCACACAGCCCAATTGCAGAGTCACCAGTAGTGTGGGGCTCCTTTTTGTGAGGTTATCTTTGGGTGGTTCACCATCAATTTATATAATGATCATGCCTCCTTTATTCTTTAGTTTTGACAGGGCTTCCAGTGGAATTGGTGCTGCCTTTGCCTTAAACCACAGGAAAGTTTGGAACATTGACCTAATTTTCTTCTCTAGGTTCAGGCTCATCAGCAGCACATGAGCAACATAACATAGCTTTGAGAAGATGAAGATGTTTATTGCCTGCACTTTCTCCTTGAGGCATAGTCTGGCACTTTTCCAGCATGACATTTGGAATGATAAGCTTGTTAATACTTCTTGTTTGGTCTCCAGTACAGCTGGTCCCTTGTTGTTGAAGAGTATCCTGAGGTATCAGACTGTCTGGGAGCTCATAATTGGCGTTGTGTCAGTTGGCGGGCTGAAGTTTGGGTTGCTGACCCTCATCACTGAGGTTTTTGCCAAATTTATTTTTGCATTCAATGCAAGCTGGTAAAGGTTTAATAGATCCTCGGTGCCCTGGAGGTCAGTTGAGGAGCTTATTCCTACAACTGTATCATCTGCAAATGCTAGCATCTTCAGTGGCATTTGGTTAGGGTGGACTAAACCCTGAAGCTTTGTGTCCGCTGCTGCCAGTAGAATGTTAGCTGCAAAGTTGAAGAGTATTGGTGACATGGGGTCTCCTTGGTGGAGACCTTGCCTGACAGAGATTTCGTTGATTGCACCATCCACGACCATAACCTTTGTTACCAGACCTGAGTATAGCGTCGTTATCCATGCCCAAAATGTGTCAGGGATACTTACCTCCTTCAGTGCCTCATGTAAGAATGACCATGCTACTCAGTCATATGCCTTTTCCATGTCGAGGAACATAAGGTATTCTTGTTTGATGCCCCTTGTATCCTGGAGTATGCTCTGGACTGAACCTATGCTGTCCCATATACTACAGCCTTTTATGAAACTGTGTTGGGCCCTATGGAGCGTGCGTGGTGCTGTTGCCATCAGCTGATTAGATAGTATGTGCGTGAGCAGTTTATAATTGGCGTTTGATAGCACAATTGGGCGCCAGTTCTGAAGTTAGCATTTGAGGCCTTTTTTGTACAATAGTACAATTTGGGTCTCATGTCCTCCCAAAACTTGTTTGCCGTGGGTCAAACAATGGTTAAAGAGAGCTTTGAGCTCCGGAGCAATGCAGTCTCAGAATATGCTGTATATTTCTGCACACATATTGTTGGGGCCTAGTGCTTTCATTCTTAGCAACTCCTTTAGCACCTTCTTAATTTCATCAATAGAGATTTCAGCGGATAGCTTGGCAACATCTTCCAGCATACAGCCACCCAGTGCCAGCTTGTCCAGGTCAATAAGGGTTTTTATTGCCAATTTGCTCATTTCTTGCTGTCAGAAGAGATCGCCATAAAAAAGCTCAACTTCACACTTGATTGTTTCAGGGTCTGTTGATACTTCCCCATCCGCTGTCTCCACTTCCCATACCCTAGCCTTAGTTCAGATTTCCTTGAGGTGTTTAAGGCCCTCTTTGGTCATCATCCCCACTAAGCTCTGATATTGGTAAGTTGCATTGGTCCATCTCTCTGAGTCTTGTTTCATCATTATAGCCTGATATTTTTTGTGCATTGTTTGGTACTTGCTCCACCAGTCCTTGCTGTCCCAATAGGTGAGCCTCAGGCTTTCTAATTTAGACTTCAGTTGCTTCACGGCGGCTGTTCACTTGTAGGAGGTCACTTTTTCAAACTTCATACTATCGTGTTTCATCTTTGTTTTGATCCAGGTCCATCTTTCTAGTGGGTCTAGCTCCAGGAGGTTGTCCAGATGTGCTATTAGCTGATCCAGTCCCGCATCTACCATTTGGTGTCAATCCCCATTCCTCAATGTGGCTGGTGCCAATTGCCATTCATGGTTTCTCAGAGGTTCATCAAGGTCAATCTCTACCCGGATGACCATGTGGTACGATGACCAAGCCATTATCAAAATGGCTCAGGCGGTGATGACACCAGCCTGTTTTATCAACTTCCACCCCTATAAGGGGTACTTTGATCTTGGCTTCCCCTGTGAAGCTGATGCAGCCACTGCAGCAATGGTGCCACTAATATTTAATAATATTCCCCTTCCAAAACTTGGACCCAGCTCCCAACGGACACCACCTTGGTGGTCCAGTTCGCTGGTTTGCCCATCCACCTCCCCCCCAAAGTGCTCCACCAGGAGCTGATGGAAAGTTTGGCAGCCTATGGCACCAACCCCATCTTGCAATTTGTGGTCCCAAATGGGGCCACACGCCTCGCTGGGCTTTGGGCGTATGCCACAATCAGCCCTGAATTTACAAAAATTTTGTTGGCTATTACCCCTCATGCCACCATCCCATCTGACCATGACCATCCGTTCTGGGCCCGCGTTGAGGGAGGACGGATGATTTGTCCATCCTGTTTCAACTTAGACCACTCAAAACGCAAATGCCCATACTCAGAAACTTACACTGACGCTGAAAGTTTGCCTGATGCCCACCAATCTGCCACCCACCCTGCGCCAACTCTGACATGGGGTATGATCCTACCTTCCCCTCCTCCAATGACTGATGCTGCAGCTGCACCTGAAGCCACCAATCAGCATCCACCTTGCTCCAGGGCCACGCATGATTCTTCCAATCAAGCGCAGGATTGGACCACGGTTTAATCCCAGGCAAAATCCGGGAATCCAGCCAATCCTCAACCATACGCCAATTCCCCAATCCAATTCAAAAAACCTATGGGAGTATTTGGATGAAATTGATGAATCAGGTAATGTCGTTGAAGAACCATCGCTGCAAGTCAGGCTCTGTAATGCAGAATGGGATGCAAAATTCCTGCATCAGAAATATGTCCTGCAACCTAACGCCAAACCATTCTACAGCAACCATCAGCTTGTAGTAGAAGCAGCGCCACACCAGATTGCTGTCCACTCCACAAAACTGCCGCCAAATCTGTGGCTGTGCTCGCAGGAGGAATTCCACCTCCCATTATCCCCAAAGATCTTACTGCACAAAGTAAGATCAATATGAAAATTTTACACAAAAATGTCACTGAAGCCATCCAGAACATGGTAACAGTAGCACGGAATCTGAAAGCAAAAATAACCTGAACCAACATTGCCACGTTCGTTAAATCCCCAGATGCCCACCTCAAAGCTGAAGATGCTTTGGCCAAATACATCATTGGCATTATGATGGCTAACAACTATTCGGAAGTTCTAGTCATCAGAGATATTGAACCCCATACTGCTGATGCCCCCACACCCCTATTATATGCCTTAACACGCACCCTACTCTGGAAGGAGATGGATGCAGCTGAAGATGAGCTCCTCAATCCCCCCTCCCCATCCACCATAAAGGGATAGCAGTATTAGTTTCCCACCTGGTTGGATATTTTGTTAGGTATGATTCAATCAATCCATCCATTTTGGGCGTTTTGTTTGAATTGTTATTTTATTATGATTTTTAGTTTTAGTTTGATAATGTCCGTCCCCTGGTCAGCTTACCTCAGTTAAATAAAATATGAGATTTTCTTATTTTATCTTCTTGATTACAGATCCTAGAACCTGAGGGATGTTGTAATTTAGCAGAAAAGATGGTTATGTCATCAAGGTAGAAATTAAAAATCAATTTATTAATAATGGAATAATTCTTCCATAACCATTTTTAAATGTTCTAAGAGCTCTGGTGAAAATAAAAATGTATTAAATTGTATTCAATTATCCAATTTTGTGATGAACGGTGAATTTGGAATAGCTATTCCTTCATTGCTACCCAGTTGCACCCAGATAACAAGTTGAGAGTGAAATATTGTGCATCTTCTATGGAATTGAGATATTCACAATAAGAATCATTGGGTAATGTTTTCTTAGTTTACTTAATCCAGTTAAATGTAGTTGGCGCAAAACTGGAGGTTTCTGTTTTTATTGGGGACAACTGCAACCAGGAATGCCCACGAAAACTGAGATGAAGATGAGTTTTCTATCAGCCCCTTCTTGCATTCTGCTTCAATTTTTGTTCTCAGGATTTAGGAAGTTAGTTTGGACGCCTGCAATGGTTAAGCATTGACAACGCTAGTACAATACAAAATCAGGGTTGAGAGTGGAACGTTGTTGATTTTGTGGCAAAATAGCATCTTAAAATAGTTTGAGAAGCTGTGTCAATTTCTTCCTATGGTAATAATCCAAATGAGTTAAAGCGTTAACTTTTTTAGATAACTCATGAGACATATAGGTAGACTGTTGTGTAAGACATCATCTGACTTCTCAGGGTTGAAATAGGTTGTGGGATCCACTGACAGACGCCACAAATATTTCTCAAAATATATGAAACTTACATTTTAAACATAAAAGTAATAATAAACGCTTTTAAAAAAGCTTTTATTTTTACTTTATTTATGTGGGGCAAGCCAGAAAAAGCTCTCCTATTCAATACTAGTATTTTATATATAAACTAGTTTGAATATTGGGGCCATGGGAATTTGGGACTATAGTGTCAAAAAGCTTAGTTATTAAAATAGGAAAGATAGGTTTTTGGCCTATCAGAACGAGGGAAAATATTCTGAGGCAAAACAAAC
>JAKSZP010008992.1:0-10690 GCA_022478985.1 Massospora cicadina
TATAGCATAACTGGGCCATTAAAAGAAGCTCTTCCCAATTATTTTGTTCGGAATTCACATAGCATCTTAGATACTGCTCTAATACTTGAATTATGAGTTCTGTATGTACATTAGTTTGAGGATGATATGAAGGGGATAGACATCTTTTAATACCTAGGTCCTTAATAACTTAATTCCAAAAATTCGATGTAAACTAAGCGCCACAGTCTGTTATCACTTCTTTGGGAATGTCATGTAAAAGAAAAACGTTTCTATAAATAGTTGCGACGTGTCCTAAGCTGTTACAGATGTTTTAGTAGGTATAAAGTGAGCCATCTTTGTAAATTTATTAACGACTACTAAAACCGCATTGTAACCATTTAAATTTGGTAACTTAACTATAAAATCTAAGGAAACTGATTCCCATGGTTTTGTTGCCATACTTAGGGGTTTCAATAAGCCCTGTAGGTGTCCTCTTCTAGCCTTTGTATGACAACAGGTCTCACAATCAGATAGGTACCTGATCACATCTTTTATCAAACCAGGCCAATGGTAAGTTCTCTAAATAATTGAAAGCATTTTATTTCTTTCAGGGTGACCTGCCACGCTTGTGTCATGGTTTTAAATTTTAAATTTATTGCGTGGAAGGTCAACCAGGGGATGGACACTTCCAATAAGACATCAAAGAAAACGAAACTCATGTAATAGGAGGGCACCCCATAGAAGCTGATGCTGTCTCCTGTTGCTAGCGGGAACGCCACTACTGGGAGGGGGGTACGTGTATAAGAACAGGCGCCACCATTGAGCACGTGTGGAGGAAGGGGTCAAAGTTGATGAACCAAACTGGGAACCAGGAGGAGATCAACTGGCGGCAACGTGGTGGGAGGTATCCAAACATCCACGCTTGAAAGTGGTCCACTAAGTGTGACCAGAACTGGAGGACAGCTTCTTGGAGGGTTGGGGTGGAGCCTGATATGGCATCCAAGACAATCGTGTGGATAGTCCACATGGCGATTGCGACCACTAAAGCATGGAGGGAGGGTGGAAGAGGGGAGGACATTGATAAAGCAAACATATCCATAGACAAACTGAAGGGCAGTGCCTGATCCTGGCAAAGCAGACGTTGCACCTCACGCCATATCGCTTTAGATGGAGGGCACTTTTCCAGGCGGTGAAACAGCGCTCCATACTGGCCACACATGACACAGGATGAGTGTAAAGCGTTAGAGCACTCGGCAGTATGGTACACCCACCTCAAGCAGCGCCACACATGGGATTGGATATGAGGCTGCAGAAGAGGGTGGTGGGCATACTTCCAAATGGCTTTCTCAGTATCAAGGGAATAGGGGATGTCCATCATGTCCAGGTAGTCCACCCTGGACAAGGTATGGGGCCTCGTGGGTATCAAACTGTTCAGAATGGGTAATCCCTGTACCTCCTGTGTGAACCGAGGAGAGGGGTTCCCCCTCTGGGCTGTGTGCCCACAAATACAAATCCTCTACTCAGTGCTCCGCATGGAGAGGAGGATCCATTTGAAGTGGGGTGCAGTCCCATGGGGACCTGCGGCCAAAGGATGGGAAGCCAGATATTTCAAAAAAGAGTGTGGGTGGGTCAGGTTGGTAAGGCCTAGGCATGGGAGAAATTGGAGCAGGCCGCGCGCGACCAGTGTTGGGCTGGAATTGTAGGGTTGGTAACAGCAGCGATCCAGGTGCCCAGGATCTTGGCAGCATGGGCCTCAAAGTTGAGCAGGCCAATGTCTCCACTATGGCGAGGGCCAAACATGACCTCTAGTCACACTGATGGTGGGCGGCCCAACCAAAGCCACCCTTGTAGAAGGGCATACAGTGTTTTGAAGAAACTTGGGGAGAAAGCGATGGCGTGGGCCCCAGACCAAACTTTGGAGAGGAGCATAGAGTTAACTAGTACAAGCCTGCCGGTAAGGGAAGTAGTATGGGCTCTGAGAAAGGCGATGCGTTTCATCACGTTGTCCAGAATATGGTTTTCCATCACCGTTGAGGCATACCCGCCTGCCTCCAACCACACCCCCAAATGGCGGACCGGCCCAACAGTGGGGCTTGGCACAAAGGGGAGAACAAGTGGGGCGGTGTGGGTTGGGCATGGTAAGCAAGCGCGTGCGCTAGCAGATGGGGTGGATTGGAAACAGGGCGCTGAGGCCCAGCGAGCTTGATACCGACCTAGGAGAATGGTTTTGGTTTTGGAGGCGTTGAGTGCAGCATTACTTACCCTGGAGTAAACCTGGATAAGAGCTTCAAGCGCGCGTGCATAATGATTGTTAGACACCCCAACCACACATTCATCAGCAAATGCCAACATTTTGACTGGGGCTTGGCCTTGCATGTGGACCCCAGTAAGGTGGGCATTCGCGTTTCGCAGAAGTGGGTTAAGGCTGAAGTTATATAAGAGTGGTCTAAGGGGGTCCCCTTGGCGTAGGACCCTTTGAGGGCGGACTACATCCGTGAGAAAGCCAGGGCCACGCACAGCCATTGTGGCGGATTCTGCCAGCAGCATCACCCAATTGATGAAGCAAGGGGGTAGGCGGAATTGGTGGAGGCAAGCCCTGAGGTGATCTCAGTTAACTCTATCATAGGCCTTCTGTTGGTCTAAAAAACTAGTGCACCAGAGGCCGTTGACTGACAGGCGTTGGCCACTGTATGCACGTTGTCCTAAATCGACCTTCTGGGTATGAAACTGAATTGTTTTGGGGAGATGATAGCAGAGGCAACAATCCCTAGACAATTAGCCATGATTTTAGTAAAAATTTTTGTATCAGTATTGGTTAGAGAAATGAGGCGACAGTTGGCCAAGTCTATCTTATCCCCTTTTGAATAGCGTAATGGTATAGGCCTCTTGCCCTCTGGGTAGGAGGCGCGTTTCCAAAAAAGCACTGGTTAAGAGAGGCAAGCAACAGTGGGGATAAATACTTGAAATACTTCTTATAGAACTTGTAAGGAATGCCATCAGGGCCTGGGCATTTCCTATATAGTGCACCGCGGACGGCGGACCAGAGTTCATCTGGAGTAATCAAATTCATCAATCTGGGAAATGGGAAATGGTGCGGATGTGTGCACTATCAATAAAATTCGCCATTTTAGCCGGCGGAATTGGGTCAGATTGGTACAATTTGGAGTAATAGTTTCATATCTCAATCGCCACTTTGGCTGGTATATCAGCTATGGAATTGTCTGGCCTTCGCACCTGTGTGCAGGCCAAGCTCTGGCATGGTGTGAAGAATTTTTAAAAAAAGTAAGCAGAGCACGTGTTGCCTGCTGTAATGTGTTTAGCTCTGTACTGAACACAAACCTGATGCTTGTTTTGCTGCTCAAGAGCGTTAAGGTGGGCAGCTACTTTCACTCACTTGAAACCCCAAGCAGGGCTGTAGCCCAAGGCTGGGATGTTGGACTCCAAGTGGGCCAACTCTGCCAGAGCGCGCGAGATGACCGCTGAGGTGGATTGTGAGCGTTGGGAGGAAAGGTGGTGAGCCTGGCGGATTGTTTCCGCTTTGAAGGCAGACCAGGTGGAAATTGGATCAGCGCAAAATGGTGCAATAAACTCCAGAGCCATGGTTGCAGATTCCATCCACGAGGAAAATCTCAGCAATGCAATTTTGGCCGGGCGAAGTTTGCACCAATTTGGAGTTTGAGTTGCTGGGTTGGATAGGCGGAAGGATATCAAAACCATCCTGTGACTGGAGAATTTGATCTTCGTCATGGTGAAATGAGAAATTTGGGTACAAAATTTCAATGGCGCGAGGATAGGATTGATGCAGGTCATGGACCTTAACTGGCTGTTGTGGACATGGGGTTGCAACATGTTTTCTGAGAAGCAGAGCATGATGCGGCAGAGTATGACCAACCCTAGGGTGGCCTTGAGGACGCATAGTTCAACGTGTCCCTGTGGCAGGGAAGAAGAGGAAGGCCAGTGGTCAGTGGATGGGTTTAACCAACAGTTCATGTCACCAGCAACGAGAGGGTCAGGGGGCAACGGAATGGATTTGACCTATGAGAAAAATTCCCAACATTCTCGTGCACAGGTTGGGGCGTATTTGTTGACAATAGCGTTCACTTCATTGGCCCACAAAAAATTGACAACAAGGACGCGGCCACTAAAGAAGGATTCATACAATAAAAATTTAAATTATTGTTCTTTCAAACTAGCACCACAGTGCTTGGACCAGAAGGAGAGGGAAGGGAGGAGCATGGTTTTCCATGTTTCCTCGAGCCTGCTTGGATAGTGGGACTCATGAATGGCCAGGATATCCATGGGTAAATTTTGTTGTAAAAAACTCAGTTTCCTAGCCCAGAAAGGCGAGGCCTTGAGTCTGGCAATGTTCAACATCCCTAAAGTAAAGGCTTCCCCCATTGCACCTTAGGTGCGAGGGGAAGGGAATCTGAGCCCTTCAGCCTTTTCTTGTTCTCCACGGTGCTTTTTGGTGGCTCAGGTATGGGATGCAACATAGTCAGTGGTATGGGTAGCCTTAGCAGTTGGGTTTGCGTTGGCTTTTGCCTTCAGATTTTTCCCCACTGCAGGATGAGATTTTTGCAGTGCGTTCATTTTTGGTGCACCAACTCTTAATTTTGAATTGTCAGCAGGAAAGTTGGAGACTGATTCAGTTCCAATTGAGGCTTGGGCGCATTGGTCAGGTGAAACTAACTCGCCTATCAGGATTTCAGCTTGGGTGGCCCAATCAGCTTGAGCATCCCAATCTGATTGGTCAAGAGATTTGTGATCTGCTTCTGCCATGAAAGTCTCGATGTCCTCCTGGAGCTGGGAGGGCGGGATAGTAGAAGTGGTCTTGGCTGCCTCCTTGGCCACCACCTTGTGGGCCTATTTGGCCTTCTTCCGCTCTTGAGTGGATATTGGCTTCACTATTAAGTAACATCCCTGTGCTCCCCACGGGAAGGCTGCCTTTTTATTGGAGGTTGGTTCATAGTGGGCCTCACTGCTGCACATTGCCTCCGAGGGAATTTCTTGGTAAGTGATGCCCTCCTTGGAGGGGCAGGTGTGTGCCTTGTGGCCAAATGCGTCACAAAAGGCGCAGATGGGAGGAGCGCTGTTCAAAGTGACCCTGAAAGGGTGGGTGGCATGCCCCTCAATATTGACAAAAGCGGTGTGCGAGATTTGGGTTAAATCCTTTGCTATCCCCTCAGCTGGGGTTAGGACTGCAATTGCTTTGCTGGTGCACAGGTTTGGCATCATCATAAAGTGCTGCATTTTGAAGGATTGTATTTCGCCATATATGGAGAGCCCAGCCTTCAGGTGTTGTTCAAGTACGGCGCGTTTGACTGTAGTGGGCAGAAAGTCAAAAGATACAAAAATTTGATTTGATTTTGTCCATCTGGTGCGCTTAGTTTCAATGACCCACTGCCCATCTGGGAGGTCTACAACAACGCGCACCATTGCAGCTTCATCCGCCGCTTCCTTGCTTTCAAAACCAAGATCCAGATAACCATGTGGCATGGAATGAGGTGCGACGTACACCACGTTTGGAAATGAGTGTGTACATCCCCACAGAACTTTTCTCAAAGTGCCATCTGCTGAATATCCAGGAATACCCATACTCTTTGTTCCTCTGATGAGAGTGGTTGAGAGTGTGGCGTATTGATGTACTGGTTGCATCGCGCTTGCCAAGCTAAAATTTCTGGGGAAATGGTTACCGCCAGTTTTTTGTTAATTATATCAATTCCTCCAGGTTCACTGGGGCACTTGCAAACTTTAGATGTCATGGGGCCAACACCTGTGCCCTTGACCTTACTTGCCCAACTACTTCCCAACACAGGTGTCAACTAATCTCCTCGGTTAGATTATCAAACTTTTTCCAGACTTGAATTGAATAAATGTTGCTAAAGTGATTTCAACGAGAGATAAAAGATGATTTATTTTTATGCTTGTGTCATGGTATTCACATAATATAGTTAGCCGTTGAGGACCTTCAGGTATATAGAGACACTGTTTCCAAAGTAGAAGATATTCTTTAAGTGAATAACCCTTTTTTACCAAATGCTATTGTTTTTATTCTTTAAATCAAATATGATTTTCTGGCAAAAAGTGTCTTTTTCCTAGGCTTTGATCAATTCGTCCTCCCATTTTACTAGGACAAGGTGAGAAAGTTAATCTGATTTTCTGTTTGTTTTTAGTAAGACTTAAGTATTGTAGTCTTCTATCTCCCCTTCATCTGGGATAAGATCTGATCTTCTACTTAAAGCATCTGGGACTACATTAATTTTTCCTGGTTTATAACCAATTTCTAGCTCATAGTCAGCTAAAGTGAGAGCCCATCTGGTTTGACGTTGATTTAGTTGCCAAGGAGAGAAGAGATAAGTTAAATTTTTAAGATCAGTTAGAATGGTAACTGGATGTTTAGCCCCGCATAGGTATCTTCACAATGCTTTAAGGTCTGAACAATGGCTAACATCTCTTTATCATAAATGGGGTAATTACATTCAGCTGGGATAAACTTCTTTGAGTAGTAGGCTATAGGGTGAAGCCTATTATCCTCCCCCTCCTGTAGTAAAACACCTCCAAGTGCAAATCCAGAGGCATCAGTTTCAACCACAAATGGTCTCTCATAGTCTGGCATTGCTAAAACTGGTGCTGTAGTAAACTCTCTTTTTTAAGTCATTAAAGGATCTTTCTGCCTTTGATGACCATTTAAAATTTACATTATCAGAGGTGGGTTGCGTTAAAGTTAATGCAATTGTTAAAAAAATTTTGATAAAATCTCTGCAAAAGTTTGCTAATCCTAAGAAGCTTCTCACCTTCTTTCTGCTAGTTGGTGTAGGCCAAGAAGTAATAGCATCAACTTTACTTAAGCCATTGTAAACCCGTTCTTGCCTACAACATAACCAAGGAATTCTACTTCTTCTTGTGAAAACTCACATTTTTATAATTTAACATGCAAATTATTTTTTGAAATTCTCTAAATACTAGTTGAAGATGATTGAGATGATCCTCTTTTTTACTTACTGTATACTAAGATATCATCTAGGTAAGCAACACAAACTTGATCTATGTAGCCTCATAGTACAGTATTGATCATCTGTTGGAATGTGCTAGGTGCGTTGCATAAACCAAATGGCATTACAAGGTATTCATACAGGCCAAATCTTGTTTTAAAGGCAGTTTTCCTCTCATCTTCTTTGCTTCAGATTTAATTAAATGCATCTCTAAGATCAATTTTTGAAAATATTGTTGCCCCATAAAATGGTCGCTGAGGTGGTCTGCATCAGGTAAGGGATACTTGTTTTTATAGTGATATCATTAAGCTTCTGGTAATTGACACATGGACGTAAACCTCCATCTTTCTTACTCACAAATAAAAGTGGTGATGAGCATGGGGATCGTGAAGCTCTGATAAAACCTTTGCTTACCATAATATCTAAGTATTCTCGCAAAGCTTTTTGTTTCCGTTGATTACAGCTGTAGATTGGGCTATGAGTAGGCTGTTTACCTGTAACCAAGTCTATTGCATGATCAAATAAGTTATGCTGGGGTAGTTGATTGGCTTCCTCTTTGCTGAAAACTGAAGCCCATTGCATTAAATACTTAGAAATAGTTGCTTTACAGGCCTCCAACTCTATAATTGGATTATCAGTAATTAACAGCCCAGAGCATCTTGCTTTAATAAAAGGCCAAGTTTCCTTTTTCTCATTAAAGCTAACAACAACGGCATGATTATCATACTAGTACTGAAGTTTTATCTGACATGTCCATTTATATCCAAGTATTACTGGTTGAGTAGTTTCCTTAAGCACCCAGAACTCAACATCTGAGGTATAGGAACCAATATGAAGCCTAATGGGCTGCTCAGAAAAATAAGTGTTGATGATCTTCCCATTCTTAAGAGTTACATCAAGAGATTCAATTCCTTTTGTACATTTTAAACTTTCTAGTAATTTCATAGAAATGAAATTTCTAGATGCGCCTGTATCTATTAAAGCCTCTTTACACTCTTTATATTCATCATGGCTTAGAGATACATATAAAATAGGATAAGGCTGAACATTGTTCTTTAATGGAGATTTAGCAGAAGCTTTTTTTCTGAGCATTCATTTGCATAATGACCAGGCTTGTGGCAATTATAACATAGCTTTTCTTTGGTCCAACGTTGTTGATAGTTAGTTCTGATAAATTTCTTTTCCTTATATTTGTTTTAATTAGAGGTGCTTCAATTATCAGATTTTCTGTGGTCTCAATTAAATCTTGAAGAGGCATAGTGATTGGATGATGTCTAACCAATTCTGTCCAAAAGTCACTTAAGCCTTGGTGAAAGAGAATTGAACACATCTCAGAATCTAAATCAGCTTTATGAAACGCATCAAGAAAATTTTTTGTATAATTTTCCATAGCTTGATCTTCCTGTCTTAGCTTCAGTAGAGCTATACGTGTTTGTAATCTTGATTCAGCTGTTGTTGCAGCAGCTAAAATTCGACTTTTAAAAAGACTCATAATCAGTGCATAGACTTTCATCTTCTTAAAGAGCCTTTACAAACCAACTAAGTGCATCCCCAGTGAGTTGGGAACCTATTGCTATCACTTTGCATGCATCATTGTGATAAGTGTTGGAGTAGATTCTGAATTGTGAACTTAATAAAGCCAGTCCTCCCTTTATAGTTGAGAGTGTGAACTTTTTGGGAAAGTTTACTGTGGAACTAAAGGGAATAGTATGATTAGCTACTGTCACAGTCTGCACTTAACTGGGTCTTTCTGAGTTCCTTGATAGATTATATGATTGAGATTTAGAAAAATTTAAGCGCGCCTTAATTTTTCTATAGGCCTTTAACAATATATATACAGTTTTTGCGCCTAGTAGCATAAGGAAAAGGTGGTAATATTATGTTTGGTTGTCAGTCAATTTGTCAGGGACTGGAATATCTTTAACCCAGTCTGGCATAGCAACTCATGAACTTTCCATGCCTGAGCTAAGAGTTCAGTATAACAAGGGAAGGATGCGAATAAAAAATATAAAAGCTGTGAATAAAGGTCTGTTGGGCCCTAATATAGGTTTTAGAGCTTCAGCTAGACCAACCCCTGTTAGGGCCAAGATACCAGTGACAGTGGGTAACTGTGAAATTGTGTTAGAGGAAATATTTGGACTTTCAGAGTTATTTATTTGATATATGCTTGATAATAAAGATCCTTGTACTTTACTAAGGATCAAAATCAGGTAAATCAAGTAAGTATTTAGAAGCATCTTAACTTTATTGACTGCAAGGAATGATTTTAGAATTATTCAGCTTATATACACTTTTCATACTAATTGAACTAGCTTTAGGGCTTACTTGATCCTTATCTAGCTTTAGATTCTTTAGGCTCTTCCTGTCTTAGATAACTAAAGCTTAGACTAGTATTCAACTGCCTAGTTAGGACTACTAAGACCTGGCCCCAGGTGTTCCAATGTTCAATTCAAATTTGATAGGCTTAAATTGACTCATCTGACTCGTTATTTGTCTGCTATGTGACTTTGCTATCATATTCGATTGTTTAAGCTGATTATATATATCATAAATTCTACTAATAAGAACTGATATATCAGGGATATCTTTCATGTCAGGCTTTGCCCTAACAAAATCAACTATTAACTAATCACCCCATAAAATTAAACTGCGTCCTATCAAATCAACTAAAACTCATCAACCATTTGACCAAACAAATTAAACATAAAAAGTCAATCAGATAACACCAAACTGCTACCCAAAAAAATCTCTCTATATTTCTAAAAACATTATACATACATGGCACATCTTTAAACTACTAATTTAACTTCTTAACTTGCCAAAAGTATTTATTAACTAGGGGAACTAAATTAGGCAGGTTTTTTTCAGTAATATGAAGCTAACATCCAGATACCTATGCTTTTCTGTAGTATTTAAAGTTTATCAGATGGTTCATATTGATAAACTACTTAAATGCTTAGCTAAAATCAGTAAACATACCAAATCAACCAAACATCAAAATGCTTCTTAAAACTAAACTTATCAAAATTGAAACAATTAAACCCACCAACCACTTACTAATAATAAAACCATTTAATATACCAAATTAACTAATCACCAACCTCTTCATATTTGTAAAATAAACCTTTACTTATCAAAACAGCCAAAACTACCAACCACATTTTTTAAAATCAATTATCTTATTTAAATTTAAATTTATTGTGGGGAAGGCCGACCATGGGATGGACACTTCCGAATATGACTCAGATGAGACAAAACTCAGTACCAGGTGAGGCACCCCAGAGAAGCGATGCTATCTCTTGTTGCCAGTGGGAACGCCACTTATGGGAAGGGGGAGGGAACGTGTGTGGGGGCGTAGCCACTATTGAGCACGTGTGGAGGAAGGGGTCCGATTTGATGAACCAGACTGGGAACCAGGAGGAGACCAGCTGCTGGCGACGTGGTGGGAGATATCCAAACATCCACGCTTGAAAGTGATCCACCAAATGAGACCGGAATCTGTGGACAGCTTCAGGGAGGGTGGGGATGGATCCGGCGATGGCATCCAAGACAATCATGTGGATAGTCCACATGGCGATTGCAACCACCAGAGCATGAAGGGAGGGTGGGAGGGGGAGGGGGAGGCCATTGATGAAGCAAACATATCTCTTGACAGACTGAAGGGATGTGTTTGATCCTGGCCTAGCAGACGTTGGACTTCGCGCCATATTACTTTAGAGGTGGGGCACTTCTCCAGG
>JAKSZP010008993.1:0-10640 GCA_022478985.1 Massospora cicadina
GGGTAACTCCACAATAAAATCCACTGATAGGGAAGTCCAGGGCCCTTCAGCCTTTTGGACTGGTACCAGCAACCCTGCTAAAGGTTGCCAATTGGGTTTCATTTGATTGCAAAGCAGGCACTCTTTACAGTACCACCATACCTGAACAGGCAAGCCCTTCCAATTGTAGGTGCGTCGTATCAACTCCAAGGTCTTTGCTTTTCCAGGATGACCAACGGTGATTCTATCACGAAGGTCTTGGATGATCTCCAGGCGTAGTGGTCCAGCAGGAACCCATAGGCGCCCCTGAAACCACACCATCTCATCCTTCATGTGATAACCCCTGGATAAGTCCTTCTGATTTAGGGCGCTCTTATAGAGAACAACAGCATATTCGGCTGATAACAGCTGAGAAAGAACCATCTTTCTAAACATACTATATCCCTCTGCATTTTCCAAAGGAATGAGCGCTGGCTTATGTACCGTGGACTTGGGAAGTTGAGGCAGAATCATACTTGGTGGAATCATCAACCGGGTGTTGTGAATCTCTACCTCCTTTGGATTGGGAGCCAAAGCAGGTTTGCGGCTCAAAGCATCCGCCAAACCATTCTCCTTGCCCTTGGTGTACTCATAGAAAAATGTAAATAGGGCAAGGGTCTCATGCCAACGGGTCTGACGTGATGTTAGAACATGTGGAGCACTGTAGTACATCAGGGCTTGGTGGTCAGAGCATACCCAGAATGGTTGGTAAGAGCCATGTAAATGGTGACGCCAATAAATCAGCGCCTCCACCACTGCTAATAACTACTTGTCATATACGGTGTAGTTTAACTCATGCAGAGACATTTTCCTAGAAAAATATTTCACGGGATGCTTGGACCCATCTTCAACCACCTGTAACAGGGCAGCCGCAATGGCGAAGTTGGAAGCATCTGAGGACATAATGAACTCCTTTGCAGGATCAACATGGCGAAGGATGGATGTGGATAACAAGGTGCACTTCACCGCTTGGAAAGCATCCTCCAAAATGGGGGACCACTGAAGCACCTTGGCCCCGCTAGCCTTATATAAGGGAGCTGCCACCTCGGAGAGATTGGGTGTGAACTTCTTGAGGAACGTACACGTCCCCAAAAAGCTCCTCAGTTCCTTGACAGAGGTGGGGGTAGGCCACTCACGAATAGCCTTCTCCTTGTCTGGAGTTATCATATGTCCTTGGTCAAAAACGACGTTGCCCAGAAAAGTAACCTGGGACTTGAAGAATTCGCATTTACTAATCTTGAGGGTAATGAAAGCGGCCCTCAATCTCTCCACTACTTGTCAAAGGTGTACTGCATGTGTCTCATGATCAGGGGAAAACACCAGAATGTCATCCATGTAGGCAACCGCACATACCCCCAACAAGTCCCCCAACGCCGCATCAATGCGGCGTTGAAAGATGGCAGGGGCATTCTTAAGCCCAAAGGGCATAAGCTGGAACTGGAAAATTCCTTTTCTGGTGAAAAATGCGGTTAACCACTCCTGGCCCTTCTTTATCTGGATTTGATTGAACGCATTGAGGCAGCCCAGCTTGGAGAAGACCTTCGCCTTCTCCACATAGCGCGCAATCTGGGAATCTAAAGGGATGGGATGGAGGTCAGGTACAGTCACATTGTTTAAATTTCCATAATCGATACATGGATGTAAATTTAAATTTAAATTTATCGCGAGGAAGGCTGACCAGGGGACGGACACTTCCAAATGTCAACCCAAAAGAGACAAAACTTAGTAACATGGAAGGCACCCCAGAGAAGCGATGCTATCTCTTGTTGCCAGCGGGAACGCCACTTATGGGGAGGGGGAGGGAACGTGTGAATGGGCCGTAGCCACAATTGAACACTTGTGGAGGAAAGGGTCTGATTTGATGAACCAAACTGGGAACCAGGAGGAGACCAGCTGTCGGCGACGTGGTGGGAGATATCCAAACATCCACTCCTGAAAGTGGTCCACCAAATGAGACCAGAATCTGTGGACAGCTTCTGGGAGGGTAGGAGTGGAGCCTGCGATGGCATCCAAGACAATCGTTTGGATAGTCCACTTGGATATTGCAACCACCAGAGCATGGAGGGAGGGTGGAATGGGGGAGGCCATTGATAAAGCAAGCATATAACTGGACAGGCTGAAGGGATGTGTTTGATCCTGGCCAAGCAGATGTTGGACTTCGCGCCATATCACTTTAGAGGTAGGACACTTCTCCAGGCGGTGGAACAGCGTTCCATACTGGCCACACACGACGCAGGATGAGTGTAAAGCGTTAGAGCGCTCAGCTGTACGATACACCCGCCTCAGGCAGCGCCACACATGGGAGCGGACTTGAGGCTGCAACAGAGGATGGTGTGCGTATTTCCAGATAATTTTTTTTGGGTCTCGATGGAGTAAGGGATGTCCATCAAGTCCAGATAGTCCACCCTGGATAGGACATGGGGCCGTGTGGGGATCACGCCATCATGGACGGGTAGCCCCTGTACATCTTGTGTGAACTGGGGTGAGGGGCGGCCTCTTCAGGTTGTATGTCCACTAATACAAATTCTCCACTCAGCGCTCCGCATGGAGAGGAGGATTTGTTTGTAGTGGGTTTTAGTACCGTGAGGACCTGTGGCCGATGGGTGTGAAGCCAGGTAGCTCATCAGGGAGTGGGGGCTCGATGGATTGTTGAGGCCCAAGGCGCGGGAGAAGTTGGAGCGGGCTGCGCGGGACCAGTGTTGGGAGGAGAGCGTAGGGGCAGTGATGGCCGCAATCCAGGTACCCAAGATCTTGGACGCATGGGCTCTGAAGTCAAGCAGGCCCATGCCACCATGCTGATGAGGGCCAAACATGACCTCTAACCGTACTGGTGGAGGGCGACCTGACCATAGCCATCCTTGCAGCAGGGCATGCAAGGATTTGAAGAAGCATGGGAAGAAGGGAATGGCGTGGGCTCCAAACCAGATTTTGGAGAGGAGCATAGAGTTGGCCAAAACGACCCTGCCAGTAAGGGAAGTAGGGTGGGCTCTGAGGGAGGCGATGCACTTCATCACGTTGTCTAGAATATGACTCTCCATTACTGCCGGTGCATATCCACCCGCCTCCACCCACACGCCCAGATGGCGGACCAGCCCTATGGTAGGGCGTGACACAAAGGGGAGCACCAGTGGGGTGATGTGGGGTGAGCTGAGAGGGCGAGCGCATGTGCGAGCAGATGGGCCGGGCTGGGCGCTGGTTGCAGGGGCCCAGCAGTTATGATACTGACCAAGGAGGATGATTTCGGTTTTGGAGGCATTCAGTGCAGCGTTACTTACCTGGGAATACTCCTGGATGAGGGCTTCAGGTGCGCGTGCATCTTTATTATTAGACACCCCAACCACACAGTCATCTGCAAACGCCATCATCTTGACTGGGGCTTGGCCTGGCACATGGACCCCGGTGAGTTGGGTATTCACATTTTGAAGTAGTGGGTCAAGGCTGAAGTTGCATAAGAGTGGGCTAAGAGGGTCCCCTTGTTGCAAGCCCCTTTGAAGGCGGACTACTTCTGTTAGGAAGCCAGGGCCACGTACTGCCATAGTTGCAGATTCTGTGAGCAGCATCACCCAGTTGATGGAGCGAGGGGGTAAGCAGAATTGATGGAGGCAGGCCCTGAGGTATTCCCAGTTTACTCTATCATAGGCCTTCTGTTGGTCCAAGAATGCAGGTGCCCCAGAGGCTGTGGACTGGCATGCATTGGACACAGAGTGCACATTGTTCCAAATCGACCTTCGAGGGTATGGAACTGAATTGTTCTGGGGAGATGGTGGCAGATGCTACAATCCCTAAACGGTTAGCCATGATTTTGGTTAAAATTTTGTATCCATGTTAGTTAAAGAAATGGGGCACCAGTTGGCAAAGACTAGTTTGTCCCCTTTCTTGAAGAGTGTGATGGTGAAGGCCTCTTGTCCTCCTGGAAGGAGGCGCGTTTCCAAAAGGCTCTGGTTAAGTGAGGCCAGCAGTAGTGGGGATATATATTTGAAGTACTTTTTGTAGAATTCATATGGAATGTTATCTGGGCCTTGGCATTTTCAGTTTGGTGCACCGCGAATGGCTGTCCATAATTTGTTTGGAGTAATCAAATTCATTATTTCTGGGTATCAGAAAATGGTGCAGATGTGGGCTCAGTTGAGAAATTCCGTCACTTTGGCCAGCTGAATTGGATCGGATTGGTACAACTAAGAGTAATACTTTTGTGTTTTGATTGCCACTTCGGCTGGTGTATCCACAATGGAATCATCCAATCTTTGCACCTGTGTGCAGGCCACGCTCTGGCGTGGTGCGAAAATTTTTTTAAAAAATGTGCGGTGCACTTGTCGCCTTTTGTGATGCGTTTGGCCCTGTACTGAACACAAACCCGATGTTTGTGTTGCCTTTTGAGCGCGTTGAGGTGGGCGGCTGCCTCCACCCACTTCCGGCCCCATGCAAAGCTATATCCTGTAGCTGGGATATTAGACTCCAGGTGTGCCAACTCTGCCAGAGTGTGCAAAATGACAGCTGATGTGGCTCATGAGCATCTGGAGGAGAGGTGGCGAGAGTGGCGGATGGTATCATCTTTAAAAGTTGCCCATGTGGAAATGGGGTCCATGCAAAATGGTGCAACAAACTTTTTTGCCAAAGTTGCTGATTCCACCCATGTGGAAAATCCTGGCAACGCGAGCTCAGAGGGGCAGATTTTGCACCAATGTGGGGCCTTAGCAGCTGTGACAGGTAGGTGGTAGGTTATTATTACCAGTTGATGGTCGGAGAATTCCATTTTTGTTGTTTTAAAGTGAGATATGTGGGGTTGAAATTTTACCGGCGTAAGGATAAGGTCTATGCGGGACATGGACCTTAATTGGCCATTGTGGACATGGTGGCACGTCATGTTCTTGAGCAGCGGGGCTTGCTGCGGCAGCGCATCCATTAACCCAAGGGTGGCCTTTAGAACGCGAAGTTCAATGTGGCCCTGGGGGGCGTGGGAGGGGGAAGGCCACCGGTCTGTTGGAGTGTTTAGCCAGCAGTTCATATAGCTGACTACAAAAGGGTCTGGGGGTAGCGGGAGGGATTTGACCAATGAAAAAATTCCTGACGCTCTCGTGCACCATTTGGGGCATAGATGTTGACAATAGCGTGTACCACGTCAGCCCATGAGAAGGTGACAATGAGGACTCAGCCATTAAGGAAGGTTTCTGACGATAAAGATTTGGAAAAACTATTTTTCTGAATTAGCACCCCACAGTGCTTTGACCAAAAGGATATGGATGGGAGGAGCATTGTTTTCCAAGCTTCCTCAGAACCTCGTGAACAGTGGGACTCCTGGATGTCCAGGATATCCACGGGTAAATTTTGTTGTAAAAAACTCAGTTTCCTAGCCTGGGACAGAAAGACCTTGAGTCCAGCGATATTCAACATCCCTAAAGTGAAGGTTTCCCCCATTGTACCTTAGGTGCGAGGGGGTGGGCACCTGGGCCCACTAGCCTCCTCTAGATCCCCACAGGCCTTCAAAGCAGCACGGGTGTTAGAAGCAATGCTATCAGGATTTTTGTTAATTTTTGTGGAAAGAGTTGCATTGGCTTTAGCCTTCGCTTTTTGTTTCCCCGACATCAGACGAATTTTATGTGGTGCATATGAGTTTGGTGCACTGTTGAGTGGGTCAAATTTTCTTTTTCAGTTGGGATGGGCCCCAAGTCAGTTTCAACCAGAGCTTGGGTGCAACGATTGGGTGAGATCGAGTCCCCCATCAGATCCTTGGATTGATTGGCCCAATTGTCATGGGCCTCCCAATCTGATTGGTTGATGGATTCCCGAGTTGCTTCTGCCATGAAGGTTTTAATGTCCTCCTGGCGTTGGGAGTGTGGGATAGCGGTGGTGGCTTTGGCCGCTTCCTTGGCCGCGGCCCTGCGGGCCTGCTTGGCCTTCTTCCGCTCTTGTAAGGAGATAGGCTTTAACAGTAGGTAGCAGCCTTGTGCTACCCACAGGAAAGCCTCTTTGGTGCTTGCAGTTGGTTCATAGTGCGCCTCTCCGCTGGCCATGGCCGCCGAGGGGTGCTCTTGGAATGTGACACCCTCCTTGGTGGGGCATGCATGCGCCTTATGGCCAAACGTGTCACAGTGGGTGCAGATGGGGGCGCGCTGTCCACGGTCACCCAGAATGGGTGGGTGGTACGCCCTGCAATATCAATAAAAGTGGAGTGTGGGATCTGGGTTAGGTCCTTCGTGATCTCCTCAGTTGGGGTCAGAACTGCGATGGCTTTGCCGGTGCACAGGTGTGGCATCAGCGTGACGCATTGCATTTTGAAAGATTGTATTTTGCCATATATGGTAGACCATCTTTCAGGTGTTGTTCCAAAATGTCACGTTTTACCGTAATAGGCAAAAAGTCAAACGTGAGGAAAATTTGGTTTGATTTCTTCCATCTGGTGCATTTGGTTTTGATGACCTGTTGCCCTTTGGGGAGGTCGACCACTATGCGCACTGCAGCAGCCTCATCTGCTGCCTCTTTGTTTTCGAAACCTAGGTCCAGCCAACCGTGTGACATGGAGTGAGGTGCGATGTACACCGCAGTTGGGAAAAAGGTGTGCACATCTTCACAAAATTTTTCCCATGAGGCTGTTTGTTGGATGTCCAGAAACACGCGGACTCTGTATTCCACTGACGAAAGTGGCTGGGAGTGTGGCGTGTTGATGTACTGGTTGCATCGTGCTTGCCATGCGAGGATTTCTGGGGAAATAGTGACCGCCAGTTTTTTAAAACTTTTGTCTATTCCGCCAGTTTCTCCGGGGCATTTTCAAATGTTTGAGGCCGTGGGCCTTCCACCTGCTCTTCTTACCTTACTTGCACAACTGCTCCCTGACATGGGCGCAGACTAATTTCCTCAGTGAGATTATCAAACTAGATTCAGACTTGAATTGAATAGGTTGCAAAAGTGATTGCAACAAGAAAGAAAAGTTTTGACACATGGATATAAAGTTCCATCAGCCTTCTCCACAAAGAGCAGTGGGGAGCAAACAGGGGAGATACGCTGAAAGATGGCACCTTTGGCCAACTGCTCCTTCACCCATACATCTAAAACCTCTTCCTCCCGGACAGTCAATGGGTATATGGGGGAAGAAATACACACCTGATCCACAGTAAGTTTAAATTCACAATCAAACTCGGAATGTTCTGGTAGCATACTAGCTGAAGCTGCATCAAAAGAAAATTCCAACTCCTAAAAGAAAGAAGGTAAGGAAAGTCCCACAGTGGGCTTCAGCAATGGGGCAAGATATGGACTGGGAACATTGGGCCAATGGGGTAATTTGCCTTGGCCATTCTCCTCATACAGAGGAACAATCAACTGGTGACCGTTTGTCAAAGACAAGGATAAAGTGTTTTCTTTTAAATTTTTTCTGACGTCAAACTTCCGCCACCACTCAACACCCAAAATGATGGAAAACAAGAGGTTTCTAATAGCTTGAAACTGGTCAGACAATAGATAAGAACCTACCTGGAGATTGACTGACTCCATGATGTTCAGTGTGGGGATACCTTGAGATGCCCCACCTCTAACCATACCACCTGGTGAGTAACTCAAGTCAAGGTAGTCAGCAAGTTTTTGGTCAATAAAATTATTTGAAGCACCAGTATTCACCAAAATAGTTGTGCTGAACTTTCCATAAGATGATGTAAGGGTAGCAGTCAACAAGAAGTATTCAGAATGGGATTTATTCAAAGCAGAAAACGCCATCAACTCACCAGAAAATTCTTCCTCTGGCTTGAACAAGCCAAAAGAGTATGTTTTGCAATCATAGAAGGGGGAGGGATAGTGGGCCACTCTTACTACTGAGGCCACATATCCCACCACACCTTCTGCAGTTGCATACACATCTTTATATTTATAACGAAGTTTATTTTCCACTTCCTGAGAGCCCCTAATCATGGTAGGGGTCAAACGAGGGTTCTCAGGAGTAATCTGATATCTGAAATGGGGTCCTCATCCAGACCATAAGAGCTTTTAAATGGTTTGGTTTGGGATAAATCATTTGCGTTATAGAACGTGTTTTCCGGTTCTAATGAACCCATACTCACTCTGAGAGTTTGGTGTTCATCACTATCCAAGGCCATCACCATAAGCCTAGAGCCGATGCCTCAGCATGCACCTCAGAAACGTGTTGGGGAGAGAAAACAATAACAGAATCCTTTTTTAACTAAATTTAGATCTGGACCCTCCGATGTTCCTGATTTCCGCCAAGATGGGGAGGAAATCAGTGGGAAGCATCTCACAATTCTAGGAAAAATCACTAGTTGAGGAAGTGATATATATAGGGATGACCATGGGTGACATCATCGCGGCAGAATCATCTAAAACCTTTACTTCATTCACAGGGCTAGACCCCTGTACAGTTCTGAATTTAGAAGAAGTAGAAGGATTAGAAGGATAAGATTCCCTCATTTCCAGAGGCGCGCATGACTTTTTGCTTCTGTATTTATATGATTTAATCCAATGAAAGCCAAATTACCTGGCCCCATCCAAGTTGGTGTGGAGAAACTACCCCAAAGGGTCCTGACAAGATGATCAAATTTAGAAGGAGGCGACTGCCAAATCGGGGAGTTTTGCATTATATGTCCAAGGTCAAATGGAGAAACGACGTTTTAACTTCATCGGTTAATAGCAAAGCCTGGGCTTTTTCACAAATTCACTCAAGTATACTTTCATTGGACGACCCACTTGACGCAGAGAAAAGAACTCGAAGAAGGAATGAAGGGATGCTTCATCAGGTTGACTCTGCTCCAAGACCTGTTCCAAACCCCCTATTGCCTGCCACAAGAGCGGCTGTGTGTGGAGTACCGCAAAAACCCAGTCACCCGCCTCAGGAGACAACTGGGACAACAGATCCACTCCTCGCAAAAGTGGACATGAACTAGATGAATTGTTTTTTCCTAACGCGGGTTTTGGCTCAAGGGAAGCTAAGGCCTGATGAATTTCCAAGTAAATCTCAGGAGAAAGGCGGGGAATCATGATATTAGGATCGCGAAAAAACCAAGACTACCAGGTATGAGCAGGAAGGGTGGGCACTTCCCAATTGGTAGCTGCAAGAATAACGCCGAGACGCACCAATACAAAACCAAACAAGAAAACTGTGGTGAGCACCATCGTGGCAGTGACAAATGGCCAGCGCACCCAATTTACTAATAATAAAAGTCCCACATGGATAATTCTTATGCAAGTATAATAAAAAGGTTGGTTGACTAATGTCAAGAGAGTGTCTGTAACTCTCTCGTTCCCAGAAAGGTGATGTGGGATGCAAACCCACATTGCTAAAGAACTAGCCATTAGGAGAATGGGAAGGAAGGCACCTCAAACAGTGCCAGTGCAAAGGGTTCCCAGGCAAGGGTGTATAGAGCAACATATAATATCAGGTAAGTAAGGAACATCACCGCTTGAGTGGACCTCAGAGGGGCGTCCATAATCAAGTGTAGCTTGGCGTCAGAGGGCTTGGGTGCCTCGATCTGGAGGGGATCTGGGCGGCCCACAGGAGCCCCTGGGATTTTGGTAAATTGTGAGATAAGGTAGTGGCCCACATGGTTGGAGACCTCCCCAAAGAGGTCCACCACCAAGTTTGCCCAAGAAACCATTGATAAAAAAACGTAAAATAACGGGGGGTTTTTTATTTAAGAAAAGTCAACCAACAAGGAATGTTGGTCGCAAAAACATATTTAAAGTGGACCGGGGAAATTCAGGTTCTGCGGAAGTGCGCCCAAGCCTTGACGCTCCAATAAACAGGCGCTTCCATCCGTTTTAGTAAAATAAACCAAAAGTGCCTTCACTTGAGTAATTGATTGAAGCAATATTTTACCCGAGCTCAAAATTTCATAACTTGAGCGGGACTCGAACCCTTGCTCTCCAATAAGCCAAATTGAACCATCATCGCTTATAATGTAAATTATTCGTTTTAGTGCCTGGGCTGAGATCAGAGGCTGAGCGGTTTGCACCCCATTAGTATCAACCTAGGCATGCTTGGCTTGCACCCAGCGTTGATCTAAGGTGTGTTTCAGGTCAGGGAGAGCCTGAAGTTTCACCTTCTGGGCCTCCTGTCACCCAACCTTATCTCTAGCATCAGTTCATACTATAATGTCATCCAACCATGATACTTGGGGGTCAGTCTGGTCTCATTTCTCGCAGTAAGGGATGGGAGGCATATCTCTGAACTGGTTGGGTAGCCTTTGCTACCTGGTATACCAAACAGTGAAGAATATGTCAGTTTGTGGGTGATGTGAGCCAACCCCACCTGTGGTCAGGCCCACTTTGGTGTGCTTATATTTGCGCAGCCCCAGTGCAGCGGGGGCAGTACCCTGAGTTTAATAGCGCAAAGTTGCCTGCACTGGGTGCCATAACAGGCACACAAAACTCAAAGAAGAAGTATTTCAATACTGCTCAAAAAGCTCAATGCAACATTTCTCCTCAAAGAGGTTTTAGTCCTATCACAAATGTTTGGAGGAACCATTAACAAAGTGAAAGTGGTAGTTCCAAAGTTCTGAGTTTTGGCTATCTAGGATATGAGATCACATATCAATGTTATTTCATCCTGAATTATTAAGAAGATCAAGCTAGCTCCCAACCTCAAATACACTCAAGGTACAATACTTTGGTCTGAACAACACCAA
>JAKSZP010008994.1:0-10564 GCA_022478985.1 Massospora cicadina
CTCTCATGTTTCAGGTAGTTGGCTGTACATATTTGATAATATAATTGCTTATATTGCCAATGCTTCAAGTATCCTAGTAACGTTGAAGTGTTCATATCAAGGAAGTTTGTGAAGTGTCGTCTTCACTATTACTGATTGGTAGTGTGGTGGAATAATCCACAGCTTCAGTCTAAGGTATCAGTCAGAAAAATTTGGAATCCTCTCATTAGGATATCGCTGATGCTGGGTATATTTTCTTGTATTTACTCCAAAGGTGGTTCATAAATTTTTATGGCGTTCTCATTTACTCCAATCGTTGATAGATGGATGTATTGGGGATCCACCAGCATTCCAGCCTCTAATTGGATATTTCCCCAGTGGCTTGCTGATGATCCTATTTCTTTGTTTCTTCAATGTTCTATATTAGTTAGATAATCTGGCGTTATTATGCGCTTATAAACTTGGCTTAGCCCCTGTAGTGAGCACCAAGTGTAAAAAACTGCGGGGTTTCTACTGGTGCGCAGGTTTGCTTAACTATTTACTCTGGGAATAAACACGAATTTGCTAATTGTATGAAGACAATTATCCTAGTCAAGTTCAGATAATTGGGTAGCTTTGGCCCTACTCTGGCAATATAAGGTTTGAAGTGACTTCAGCCTCACCTTAGTAATATACAAAATCTAAGTGACTTTGGCCTCACTCTGGTTTTGACACTTAGACAGGAAGACTTCTTCACAACTTCACTTTGAAGTAAACAATCCACAATTGAAAACAATAAAGTACTCACAATACTAAGAAATTTTATTATCATTCTAGTGAGGGAATATTTATAGGGTAAAATGATGAAGGACATGTGTTAGGGGTACTCGTGGTAACCACAAGTATTTGTCACGCCTAGCTGACAGAAAAGGGATATCCGCAAGGTTCTTGGCATGCCTAGCTGACATAAAGGGATATATATGATGGTCTCAGCACGCCTAGCTGACAGAAAAGGGATATTGGTTCAATTTTGGGAAATATTCCAGCTGATATTCACAGCGAATAGCGTAATTAAATCGCTATTTGTATCAGCCCACATGTCAGATACCAAACCTGACGATTTCCCATGAGTAATTACCATTTTGATTCAATTTAATCATCTTCAAATTGTTGGCAACAATCCACGCCAAAATTGTAACTGTAATTATTATCGGATATGATCTTATGAGAATTATGATTAACCACTTAATTGGTGATTATAACCAATGAGACAGAATAATTGATCAACATCTCAAAGCTTAAATAATAAGCTAAATTAAATAAATGAACCAATTATCTTAAATTAATTGAAGCTTAGATAATTTGCAAGCTGGACAATGTGGTTATATAAATTCTCACATGGGGTCTGCACCCATGCAACCCCAGCTCATGGGGAGACCAATTTACATGCTCTTGCCTGACTCATACCCCCACCTTCCTGCCCATATTCTCCCCTCAGGGAGTGGTATACACCAGCAAGAACAGGTGGCACATTCACCAATGCTGTCCCACACTTCTTTCAGGCCACTACAGGACCCGACCAACATGCCTTTTTGGGTTCTGGTGTTAGCTACTCGCCCATGTTTCCACTTGCTTTCCTGTTTTTGCCACACGGAGGCTCCAGATTACCCTAACTAGCTCACCGTCGCTGTGCCCTTACTTTTGGTGCCCCTAATACCAAGCTTTCCAAGAAAGAGTCAAATATTCATTTACTGAATGCTATCACTGATAAGCACTAGGTAAAAGATCTGAAGGAGTAGAGCTGGGATACTTTACATCCACTAAAAATTTAATAAGATCTTATAATGACCTTACCATAATGGAATGCACACTCTTTGGTAAAAAAACTCAAGAATATAAACCCCAAGTTTTCTTCAGCTCTGCGGCATTAGTCAATTAGAGATTTTTTTGACTATAAGAGTCAATCAAATACTCTTGACATTCACATGCTCACCGGCTTAGATAATCACGCTGAGGGCACCTATGTTGATATAGCATGTACAACGTACCAATTCATGCCATCATGGACATCAGAGCTCCCATCAACATAATTTCTTAAAAACTAGTGGAAAAACTAAAGACTGAACTCTATACCAACCATTGTAAAGAATATGGCACTGCAGGACCTAATCCCACTACCTCTCTGGGAGCATATAGCTTCTTGTCACTAGTGTTTGACACTAAAGTGTTGTCAAGTCCTGCCATCGTTTAATTTCATGACAACTATGAGTTACTTATTGGTGCCTCTTTTATGAGGAAATATGTGCTTGAAGCCTATTTCAAAGGCATTACTCTGGAGTTAGGAGGACTATATGTGCCTCTTTATTATAACTAAGGATCTTCTCAACAATGAACTGGGCCTTGTGGGCATGGTTATCAAGCACTCAATTGATTACACCGAGATTGGGTTTCCAACATTAGATGGAAAAATGCAGATTTTTCTTCAGTGTTGGGTTGTAGACTAGAAGCCAAATTGCATACTATGCCTATGTAGTTTCCAGTGCTGGCGGAGGTTAATTCTTTCACTCATCTTATTGCCACCTCTCAAACTTCCTTAATTGTGAACATTGAGTCTGATGATGAAATTGTTCTTATTGAATATTGTAAAGGTGGCCAAAATACCTTAAATTTACCTCAGCGCATCTTAAACTCCAATAGAGTTCCACTCTGCACTTGTAAAAGCATACATAAAGCCAGGGCATCAGGCCCTCATTGGAACAGATATCTCTCTTCAAATCCCTGAAGGGTAGTATGGTAAGATCCTTATGACAATCCGCCGATCCAAGATAAACCCAGGTTTTGCCTCAAGTGCTATTTTTGCACCCGGGAGAAATCAAGGTGTTTTCTGGAAAACAACTACTCTTACCTTGTGCATATTCAGCAGCAACAAATAATTGCTTATTTTTATCTGCTGCATGGCCTAATGGCCTCCTTGTTCTATTTGCCATATAGCCCCAACTTACTCATGTGCTGAAATGTTTGGTCAAGTGTGGGGAAATTTTGCACTTTGGTATGACCAACATTTCACGATTTTATTTTATTTAACTGTATTTTTTAACTAGATTTCAATTCTTCAGTCCTTGACGCCAATAACAATCTTTTGAATTAATTTATGATGGATTGCCTTGACGCTTTTGTCAATTCATTTAATTAAGTTAAAGCAGATTGCCTTGCACATGCACCTACCTTTTTATATGGAGCAAAATTGTTTACTGATGATCAAATCCTTACCAACTCACCGGCTTTGTCCTTAAACCGCTAACTATTGATTGCAAGGCTTTATGGCGTCATATACTGACCATTTTTTGTTATTATATTTTCTTTTTTGCCCTGTTGTCATAAAATAATCATCAAGGGTTTTGTCCCCAAAAATCTAAGCTAATGATGTCTACAATTCTCCAAAATACCTATGCGCTTCTTGGTACTCTACCATTTAGTTTATTATGATGGGAATGGATGACTAAAGAAATCTATCCTCTAATCTAGCTTATTTTAAGTTGTCTAAATAAAAACCCCTTCGACTTTACATCAGTTATTATCTTTTTTTAAGGATACTGTCTCCTTACAGTTTCCATTATTTACTATAAAAATTACTGACCAATGCGGTTGTAACTCTGGCCTCAGCGCCAATTATTACTTTTATATAAAACCCTTTGGACCTGTGCAGTCACTAATTTATAGCATAAATCTGACAATTTTTGCAAACTATTCACATCTTGATGGAATTACCAACGAAAGCCATTTTAAACTCAGTTGATACAAGTATCTTATCATCCAAAATCAACTATATGTGCAAGATGAAGGATTCTTTGTCCAAGTTGTCCTAAATAGTTTACTCCTTTTCAGAAATCTAACAAGATGGATTCCCCCTATAAACATCGAAATTTAGGGCAACGTTGACTGATACAGGTGGAATGAATAATTACAACGTTTTGATGATGGTTTGATATAATGTTCTAATTTGTGCTCCCCATTAAATTGGGTTGAGCTATTTTGATGATTACTGAGTCTAGGAGTGGAGATTGCCCCCTTTTAGTAAATTAAAGTTTGCTCAATCACCAGCAAATTAGGCTGAGGATGATCAACCAATTAGATTAACTAACAATTTGTTGCTAGTGACTGGAGATGAGGATGTTGTTATTCCTATCATTAATTAAAATTATGAAGAGTCAAGAGTTTGAGTTAAGGTATTTGGGATCACTGGCTGTTGAGTATCTTGATATTGGTCATGATGAGACGATAATCAACCATTTGACCTTTCAGCTAATCAGCACATAGACCCATGGAGGTTAAGAAATTACTTCAATAAATTACCCAGATAAATTGAAAGTCAGCATAGCTCAATTTGATTCTAGGAAGATTACAATGGATCAAATTGAGCATAAGGTACCATGAGATGAAGTCCTGTTTCTTCAAAGTGGCAGAGTAATAGAAGGTCAGGAGACAACAACTCAAGATGGAACTTGAGGCAGTAAATTAAGATGAACCTAAAAAATGGTACAAAACAAGAAGCTGCTAAATGATTAACCTAAATGACCCCAGTCTATCTGGCTTGGGTGTTCAACTCGCAATTTTGCCCTAACAAAATATGACACAAAGACATTCTACCTCCGGAATGTTTGTCTGACCAAGAGCTCCCTACCATATGTCACCCCCATTTTTATTATTAATTTTTTGCCTTTTAGGGCTCATATTGTTAATTGCAACATATTAAAACCCTTAAATTTATACTATAATAAAGTTACTTGTTAGTTCTATATCCTGTTTTAATACTTGACCGCAATAAGTCCATTTTTCTGTACTTACAATAGGATGGGTAATCTAGCTGATAAGACAAAAGAGGTGAATGGGAACACTTTTAATATACAAATAAATGTCATACTTCTTAGTTGGCTTCATGGATTAACTGTTGGACTTCTCGGGCATAGCACTATCAAGCTTAAAAACAGAAGACCTACATTCTGGTGCTCACTATAGAGGCTTAGCTGAAACTTAACAATACCTGCAAATAATTAACACCATGAAGGATAACCTTATTAATAGTGTCACCCGCTGGGTGCTTAACGGAAATAGTAAATAAATTATTGATTGGGAATTCCATCCATCGTCACATTTGATAAAGTTCATGAAAATCTTATAAGATTACCAAATCTCATCATCTTACTAAAATTTTCAAAAAAAGGTGTTAAAGCATTACTTCATGGTGTTATTAACCCAAGAAAAAGAGCTAGCTGAAGAAGGCCATCCGCCATAAGCAAGACTCCCATGAACTTGTATGAATTCAGTTCTCTCCCAGAGATTTTATTAATCTAGTGAAAATCTATATCGCTATATCATGCAACTTTTAAATCCTGCGCTTTACCATATTGTACATCTTCTAGGAGTCCACATTGAGGAACACCACCATCATATCAATACTCAAGGGTCCTTAGAGATGGCTTATGATCTGGTTTATAATTTAGCATCATAAAGTATAGAGGATGTCCAACATTTGATTAAAGTAAACTGCTCCTACATCATCCAGCTTTGTAATCAAATGAGTACTATTGATTATGGTATTATCAAGTATGCGGAGGAAGATATAAATCTCCTTAAAAAGATATCTTGGAGTCAAATGAAAGTACAAAGGGATTACTTGATGCCTTCTCTGAAGAACTCTGACAACAGGATAGCAAATCCCATAGCATAATGGAAGCTCTAAGCTTTTAATAGCCTTAACCAGGAAAAAACAGATCTCCATCCTTAAAACCCACCTAGAGAAAGCCCTGCGATGAACTGATGAGCTTGAGGCCCATCAAACCTCTGAGACTTCATCCACATTATAAAATAACACCTCCTGAGTAGCCCAAGTCAAACAGGATCTAGTAACTGTGTGACTGAGACATCTATTTTTCCATTAGTGAGCGACTTGACATATTGGAGAACGACTTGAGAGGAAATTCCCCCAGTTGAGAGGACCTTAACCAAGTGTATCTCACCTCAATGAAGCTGATAAACGCTAAAATACTCTCACAAAAGAGTTAAAAGCTCAGACCAACAAGCCCTATGAGCACCAAATGCAAGGAGATGAAGGAGGACTTGAATTGGCGCATTAGATTACATAAGATGAGAACAAGAATCTTTTTAAATTACTTCTTATCCGCTTGCTTACAGTTTTCATGATCTGGGCATCCACGTTAAGATTTTGGAGAACAATAAAGTCATTCTTGAAAGAACAATCAATCTGCTGTATGTTAAATTAACACTTGCCCTGGAGGAAAGAAGACAACATTTCAACCCTCTTCAGGATCAGATACGTTGACTTGAACGTCAAGTTGAACAGAGTGATGTCTGAACTAAGATTACTGAATCTGAAGCTCCCAGAGTACACTTCATTACCGGATTGGTATCCACTAAAAGACTACATTCAAGGATAAGTTTACACATGATAAAGAAAGCATCGCAAATTTCCTCTATGTCCATGAAGCTGCGATGGAAAGTGTAACCAATCATCAAAAGGTTGAGCATATTTTATCCTGTTTAAGCCAAACGGCTTAAGAGATTATGATACCTCATATGGACGATCTTCACTTCTGGAAAGAAATGAAGGAAGCGCTCATCAAGGATATGGGTCAAAACAGAGCCTGAGTATGAAGAAACAGACCTTTATGAGAATTGTGCTACGCTGAAATGAAACCCTTGCTGAATTTTAAGATCTCTTTTATAGAGAGTCCTAAACGCTGTTGACCTCAAAGATGCTTACTATGGACAATGCCATAGCTGCCATCGTTGCTTGTTTATATAGTAACCCCACTTTAGCCATACCCGTCACATCCATCAAAAGAATTTTTCATTTCCATTTCGCACATTAAAGAAGCCTTGCTAATGTTAAAAGACATAAACCAGAAGCCTCAAAAGGCCTTCACAAACCCATAGTATATACCATGGAAGAATTAAAGCCTACGAAGGAGAGTAAGCCAAGTTGTAATTTCTGTAAGAAGAACAACCATAAAAGAATATGTACTTTAAGAAGAACACTTCCCTTGCTGAGCAGGAAATTGAAGGTCAGTTTAGGGGTCAGGTACCTCTAAAGCAACTGACACAAAGTACTTGAAAGTGAAACATTGCCAATTGCTCATCTTGATTGCATTTAAAATGAATCTGATAACAACTCTGAAGGAAGTCACGAAGACACATGCTATTACATTTTATATTCACTTGCTAAGCTCGCCATTTGTACTGTTTGAATGCCAAAATTATTGATGATGCACAGGTTCCTGAAGGCAATTACCTCATTCAGGTTGTTGGGTGTCCCAGGATAATTGATACAGCCAGTGGTGCTGATCAGTACCTTGCCCTGCTGATCTGACCCATCTCAAGTGTCCACAGTCTACTGGAGTTTAAGAATAAGTATTGAGACTGCTTGAAAGTTCAATGTAACCTTCCACTTCAAGGAGGTGTTAGTCCTTCCACTGAAGTTTTAAGGAAACAATACTAAAGTGGAAATGGTTAATAAAAAAGGTCGGAATCATGTAAACCTTGAATATGGAATCACCCACTAATGTTGTCTCATCCCATATAATTAAGAAAATCAAGCTCACCCCAGACCTTAAATACACTCAAAAGTATAGTACTGCCGGTCTGAATGAAACCAAGGCAATAGGCACATACTCACCTCTGATATTCTGATATAGCAAACTAGTATTTTTAGCTCCCACAGTTGCTCTAGACAACAGTCATTATGATATAATCACTAGGACACAGTTTATGATCAAATACAAAGGAGCTATCAATCTTAAATTAGGATACTTATCACTCCTCAACTATGAAGCTCCCTTTGTACTGAATAAAGATTCCAGAAAGAAGGATTACTCTTGTCTGGTTGAGTACCCTGTTTCCACTTTACCTTTGCGATAATCTACATCTGCAAGAAACACAAAAAAGCTACCGAACATAGTAGAAGTGCAGAGGGAATACCATTTTATGCCACTGATGAGGTAAAAAGTAAACCAGGAGAACAAAGAGTGGTTTCCACCAACTAAACCCTGCATATACCCTCAAATTTCTTGCTACTGCTTACTAATATCAATGGAGTAAGTAGGTTTTAACTAATAGCGTTACTGGGAGTCCTTGATCCAGCTTACCATTGGCCTATTGAGCTTAACTGGTAATTTAACCATCAAAGATATCTTAGTCAAGAAACTTTAAGAGATTGGAAAATGTCAATTACTTTCCACTTTATGAAACTGACAAGGTACATCTTATTGGTACTTACCTTGATTTTGGCCTACCGCTGAGAATTTGATTTGTGCTATACCATAAGTTAAATATCTGATAAGTTAAATCAGGAGGAACTTAATAAAATGCACTAATTACTTAATGACTATCAGTATGTTTCTTCACTTATGATGTTGACTATTGTAACATGAAACACTGGACACATAGTATCAACGTAGGTAGTCAGACCAAACTTGATCAAAGCCATATAGAAAGTCAAAGATACAAGAGCAATACATGAAGACTGAGCCCAAGCAATTATTGGATGATAAATTACTTGTGCCCTCCCAGAGTCCATGTTCAACCCCGCTGTTACTCTTAAAAATAAGAACAGTGGTCAAAGAATAGTGATGGATTAAGTAAGCTAAACAGCCTCACCAAGAAGGATAGCTATCCAATTCCAAAGATTGACGATGTCCTGGCCCAACTCCAGCTCAAATTACAACTCTGCAATGGGCCTCGCCAGCGGTTATAGTAAGATGGATCTTTCACCTGAAGACCAAGAAAAATGCGCGTTGATATTCATGCAAGGACTAATCCAGCCTACCTGGCTCTCAGGAATTATGAAAAACTCACGCCTCATTCCAACAGATGATGGATTACATTATGCAAGATCTTAAATTCAGATGTGTGATTGTTTACCTAAATGCCATAATTTTGTTTTCCAAAACCTTTATCAATCATTTAGCTCACCCCACTTCAGTGTTCCAACAACTGAGAGAGAATTATATTAAACTAAAGCCTGTGAAGCATACTTTTTTTTCCAGAAATATTTGAAATTTTTGAGGACATGGCATAACATGGGAAGGAATTCAACCCTTGTACAATAATGATGAAGCTATATCCAAGATGCCTGAGTTGAAGAGCCTTAGAGACATACAGGTATTCTTAGTAATGATGAGATTTTACCATCATTTATCTCTAATTTCGTTCAACTCACCATACCTCTTGTCAGACTTCTTGCCAAAACCATTTTGTTCATATGGTGAGTAGCTTAATGAACTTTATATTTGGCAATGAAGAGTTTGTTGAAGAGACAACCAATCTTACAACATTCTGACTATGGGAAGCCTTTCATCCTTTTTACTGACACCTCTGATCAGGCCGTGGGAGCCATCCTTTTTCAACTTGATGAGGACATCATTGGCAACCCAGTATCATATTATAGCAAAACGCTTTCCAAAGCTGAGCGAAATTATATCATACATTAAATGAGTGACTAGCTGTTCTCCTGGCGGTGAAACATTTCTGGCCCATATTGTAAAGTAAAGACTTTAAAGTTGTGACAGGCCACAATTCCCTAAAGTGGCTGCAAAACATAAAAGATCTGTCATGGTTGAACGATTTAATAGTGGGAACCAAAGCCAAAGATAAGGCTGGGCGACAGGAGGCACAGAAGGTGAAACTTCAGGCTCTTCCTGACCTTAGCACACGTTAGACCAACACTGGGTACAAGCCAAATATGCCCAGGTTGGTACTTATGAGGTGCAAAACGCCCAGCCCCTTGTATCAGCACAGGCATTAAAATGGACGATCTACATTACAAACAAAGATGGTTCAATTCGGTTAATTGATGAACAGGGTTTCAAAACCCATTTGAGTTACAAAATCATGAGTTTGGGTTGAATACAGCTGCAACTAATCACTTGAGTGAAGGCAGTTTTTGGTGTATTCTACCAAACCGGATGGGAGCATTTGCCTATTAAAGCTTCAAGGCTTGGACACACTTCCACATACCCATAATTACCCTGACTCAGCTTAAACATGTTTTCATGAACAATACTCCTTGTTGGTCAACTTTCCTAATAAAATTATCCCCATTTTATCATTTTTATAAAATGATATTTTGAACGATCATGTGTGTGGACACCTTTGAGGAGGTCTCACACTAAATTAACCCTTACATATTAACTATGATGAGCTTATTCCCTAGTGCACCATTGGTTCTCCCGGTATCCTCCAACCTGGGACGTTTAAACCTACTCTCCTTGTGCACCTTGCATCTTTTAAATGGTTATTTATCGCACTCTTTTGCTATTTATTATTGCTCCAGCACCCTCTGATGGGCTCTAGTAGCTTTAGTATTAATGGCTAGTTTCCCTGTGTTGGATCTGTGCACCGTTCATCACCACACTGGAAACAGAAGAGGTATAGACACTCTCCTAACATTAGTTGACCAACCCCTCAATTCTATGTGCACGAACTTTTTCTATAGGGTACTTTTCCAAAGTGGAATCGATGATGCCAGCTGTGGGCTTCAGCTTTGTTCAGCAACACCAATGTTTCCTCTTTTTCCCAAAGGTTGGAGCAG
>JAKSZP010008995.1:0-10527 GCA_022478985.1 Massospora cicadina
TCAACTTCTACGCCTGCTGCAACTCCAGAAATCCTTGGCAAACCCAAACTGGCCCCCTTGGATTTGATCTCACTCTCCTCCCCCTATCAAAGAAGGGTCATTTAGCCTAGTGGCGATGAGGCTTTAGAATTCATATTTTAAATTTATCTTTTTCTTATTTGTTATCTTTCATTTTTATAAGTTTTATTATTATTTATATTTTTTGTTTAATATTTTTAATTCTTCATTTTTTTTTCTCTTTTTTAATAAGAATCAATAGAGCTTACTAAGTGGATATGGGAAGAATACAAAGAGTAAGAGTATGCTTCAGGGTATTCCAATGCTAGGCCGCTCATTGATGAATGTGTCAAATGTCATAGCTATATTCACTTCCTTCAAGCTTGGGGTATCTGCTGCATTGCTCAGCCCCTCAGCTGGAATATTGTTGAATTTTTGCCCATATTCCCAGCCTGCTAAATTACCTTGTATCACTAGGGGAAAATCCCCTAAGGTGAAGTGAATTGGAAATCGGTTGGCCCAAGTTTTGGAGAAACTACATTTGGGGGATTTTAGATATTCACCTGTTCATATCTGTCAGGATCAATCTGGATGAATACTTAAGATCACATTGGGCAGAGTTGCCGATGAAATAGGGGCATCTGACAGTGAGTAATTATCAGGTGTACTGATTGGAATCAGTCAGGTTTCATCACTGACTGATTGGGAATGAATAGTGAAGTTGCGAGGTGAGTGATGCTGCCTGCAACTAACAAATCGATTGGTTGGTGAAGTGACCTGCCATAATGGGTAATAAGTCCCATTACCTAAGCAGGTCGCTAGCCAATTATGGTTGGGTCACTTGGATCGAGAGGAAAACGTTAGGGACACGTTTTCTGACTCTTTCCATTTGAGGTCTCAAGGATGTCCAATAACAGAATCCTAGCCAGGATGGGGAAGACCATTGCTGCTGAGACGAGTAATGGTGATTCAATGGCAATGGCTGCCGTCTCATTGAAGAGGTGTCAACTGAGGGTTAGACAGCTGAATCCCCTACTATATAATTCCCTAGGATTTACTATAATAAAAAACTTAGAGAATTTAGTTTGAAGATAAAAAGTACTTTACAGTTATATTATTAATTCAGTGTATAGTTAGACTATCAGCTTCTATTGTGTCATTCCATCTCAAGGATATTATTGAAGAAGGCAATAATTGGAAGACTCTCAGAGAGAAGAGTAAAGATCCAAGCGGGGATCTAGAGAAAAAGGAACCACAAATTAGGATAGCTGCCAACTTTGTGTTGGGCCGGGTGAGACTGTCACCGGGGTATCTTAACAGAGATTGGGTGGACAAGAGTATGGGGAACGAATCCCTGAAAGTATGACTTCAAGAGTACCTATTTGTAAATACTGGATGAGCGTTGGGCCGAATAATAGTTCAATCTCAACTACAGATAATAGTCTCCATACTATTATCAATGAATGAATTTTAAAATAACGCAATGAAGTGCACAAGGAAATTGAACCTGTGCAGCAAAGGTTACTAGGTTAATGGCTGATAATCAATCCTAAGTAAATTTTTACAAGTTGGTGCTCACTACAGGGGTAGTTGAGTTGAGGAATATAGAGAATGATGTTCTATAAGAATGTTTCCAATTTTTAGATTTAAGTTACTGAAGGAAGTAACAAAGATAGGATGTGAAGAGGATCATGTTCAGTGGCGTTCACCCAGCTCAGCAGTGGAGTTCCAAGTGAAGCCAAATGAAGATACTCAAGTTCAGGGAAAAGGACTTGCAGCCTAGATATGGAACTATCTAGTGCTGCAAGGAAACCAGTTCCACCGGACATCTACTTGAGATGAAGAGAATTAGCAGAGCCAACCCAAGTTGAAATTGAGCCTGCTGGAAATAGTCCCGAGGAACAGCAGGATCAACTCAGGTTGAAATTGGGTCCGCTTTAAATAGTCTTGAGGAGTGAGTGTTTAGTTGAGGCATTGGACGAAATAAGAAGCAATCAATCAAAAGAATTGGTTTGCCATATTAATGAAGAGATGAAGTAAAAATAGGAAATAATTGATCCAAAATAGTGGAGAAAATTGTTTGACTTAATAGCACTCAATCACTGATCAGAAGTTGCTGGAGATGAGTTCATCAATTCAGGAGAAATTGGATGAAACTAACGAGGCCAGAACGACCTGTGTAATTAAGGATAGCCACAAAAGCGGAAAATCAGTTTCAGGAGAAAAACAATATGGACAATTGGACAAAACTGTTGGCTAATGAGATATGAGGATCCAAAGCATCAGTTGCCAAAATAAGAGATGAAATTAGGACCTGTTAGATGAATAACCAGTCGGGGTTAAAGGCCTAATATTCAAGAGAATTGCCAAAATGTCGGCAAGAGTAGCCTATACGTGAGGAAACAGTGCTACTGTTATATAGTGAAGGTCAATACTAATCAGAAGTATTGAACCTAAGAGAAAATAATTGCAATGTTCCCAGCGGACCTCTGAACCATTAAATGGTTATGTCCTGAGATTCTGGTCAAGTCCCAGAAGGGGACCACTGAACCAAATGGTTGGTTAAATCTTAAGAGGATAAGATTTTGAACCATATAACTGGTAAGTTTAAGTACCCAGGACCCAGTTTGGATGAAGGGGAAAAGAAGGACTCCGAGCCTTTTTATAAGTTGCAAGTCCCGTTGCAAAGAAAAATACAAAAAATATATAAAATATTAAAATATTGATTTTATGGTCTAAGGATTCATACCTAAGAAGCACCAAGAAATCCCAACGGCTGAATGGAGGAAATTCCACCCTCAATGAGATGAAATTATCAGCTAGGGTAGCCAAAAGTATCAACCTATTGGTTGATTAAGAGCAACTCGCTGATCTGTCACAAGGCCAGCTAGAGGAGGTGCTCAAATTGCTAAAGTATCGGAGAGTATTCACTCAAAAAAATGACCATGATGCTGGATATGCATGAGGCGTGATCCACAAGGTCAATACTGGGGAAAATCTGCCAATCAGGCCAAATTGAGATGATTCCATGATTTTGGGTCTCTTGATGAAGTGGGATTACTGGCTGGGGTAGCCAAAAGCATCAACCTATTGGTTGATTGAGAGCAGCTCGCTGATCTACCAGAAGGCCAACAGGAGGAGGTGCATAAACTATTCAAGAAATATTGGGAAGTGTTCACTCAGGATGGCCAAGATTTGAGATGCGCACAAGACGTGATCCACAAGGTCAACACCGGGGAAAATTTTTTGATCAGAATAAGACTGATCCAAAGATCAAAAGCTGCCAAAGTGGTAGTGGAGGATGATATCAGTAAACTAATGAAGCATGGGCTTCTAGTACTGTCATCAAGTCCCTGGGAAAGTCTGATTCTGATCGTGAAGAAGAAAGATGGATCAAACTGGGTGGCGATTGACTACCAAAGGCTGAATAAAATTATGAAGAAGGATTTGTATCCCCTACTGAGGATCTATGATGCGCTAGATTATTTAGAAAGAAGAAAAATATTTCTCTGCGATGGATCTAATCTCAGGATATTGGCAGATCGACTTGCCAAAGGAAGACCAAAAAATGTGCAATTATTACTGCGCAGGGGTTATACCAGCTGACAAGGATGCCCCAGGGTCTCTGCAATGTGCCTTCAACATTCCTGAGGGTTATGAACACGATATTAAGCGACCTGAAGTTGTCGTGCATCCTGGTATATCTGGACAATATCAATGTGTTCAGTAGAACGTTTACTGATCACTTGCACCAATTGGAAGAATTTTTTAAGAGACTGTCCGCAGCTAACCTGAAGATCAAGCCAAGGAAGTGCCACTTCTTTAAGAAAGAGTTGGAATACCTGGGATTTATAATCAACTTAAAGGATTGCAGCCGCAAACCCAGAAGATAGCAGCTATAGAGCATATGGCTGTACCAAAGAGTGTTCAAGATATCCAAATATTCCTTGGGATGGTTAAATACTACAGAAGATTTATTCAGGACTTCTCCTGAATAGCTGAGCCATTATTCCATTTATTAAAGGATCTGAAAAGGGATTCATATGTAATGAAGAGGCCCAGGACTCCTTTGATGAGTTATGCCAGTATTTGATGGATTCGCATATTCTGAAATATCCAAATTTTGATCAGGATTATATTATCTAAACTGATGCTTTGTTGACAGCGATCAGCACTATACTGAGCCAAGTAGATGAACTTGGGGACGAGCATCCGGTGGTGTATGTGACTGGACACTCTCAGCTGCTGAGAGGAACTACACTGTGACTGAGTGTAAATGCCTTGAGGACATTTACGCCTGTAAGCAGTTTCAGGTGTATTTCCACAGAATGCACTTTAAGGTGGTGACAGACCACTCTTCGCTGCATTGGCTGCACAATCTAAGGGAACTGGAAGGACGACTGGCCTGATGGGCACTTAAGCTTCAGGCTTATGATTATGAGATAGTCCGCCAAGTGGGGGCTTCTCACCAGAACGCAGATGGCTTATCACAGTCACCAATGGTCCAGTTGGTATACCCGCAGGTGGATGAGCTATTCCAGAGAATGGTCAAAGGAAGAATCAGGGATGAGCCCCAAGAAATCCAAGGTGCACTTCAAAAAGCAATGGAAAACTCCGAGACTATGGATGGACAAGTATTCAAGATGATCAACGGGAAGTGGCTTTTATTCCCAAAACCATTGGAAAGAGCAGTGTTAGTACAAGCAGCTCACAAGGTTGTCAGGCATGGAGGCCTGAGGAAAACAACTGACCATATTTGCCAGTTTTTATTACTGAGAAATTGATCAATTATGATGTCACGGATTATCTGGTTTGTTGTGTGGAGTGCCAGTTTCACAAACCATACAAGAATACAACTGGAGACTGACTGGTCCACCCTGGATTCCCCTGGCACACAGTGTCCATCAATGTGATGGGACCGTTAACACTGAGCACAGGGGGAGTCAAGTACATCATAGTTGCTATCGACCATCTGATGAGATGGGTTGAGATGAAGGCCCTAACCAGAGTAGATGCTACCAGTACTGTAAGATTCATCCTGGATCAAGTGGTATACCTGCATGGATTTCCGCAGGTCCTGCTGAGTGACAATGGGACAACTTCATGTCTCATGTTATCCCAAGGTTAAAAAAAATAATGGGGATCTAAGTAGTCATGTCAGTACCATACCAGCCAGAGATGAACGGACTGGTAGAACGGGTCAATGGGATGCTGGCTGCGACGCTGAGGAAGCTAGTCACAGGGAGAACTTCTGCATGGGGAATGTACCTGAGTTGGGTGACGTTCGCCTACAAAATTAGTCATCATATGGCGATGGGAAAGACGCCATTTAATTTTTATATGGAAGAAAGGCCACGTTGCCACCAATTTTATATTTGGTAGTGGAACCTACGTTGGGGGTGAGTACTGAGCAATACTTGAACTGACTGATGAGTATCCTGATTGATATGCAATTGCAAGCATTCAATACAACCTTGAAGAAAATGATATGAGCGAAATTGACAGATGACAAAAACTGATCGGCCTTAGAAGAATATCAAATAGGGGAAAGAGTCGCCTATTGTGATAAGCATGGTTTTGGATGAAGAAACAAATTATTAGCACTGTGGTCAGGTCCATTTTGAAGTAATCACCAAGATGGCGACTGATGCTTACTCCATCAAGAATCTCTTGGACGGAAGAGTTGTAAATCGAGTCCACACTAAGTATCTAGAACATTGAATTGAGGAAAAAAATAAAAGAGTTCCTGAAGGGCCGATGACCATTAAGCTGGTCATGTCATGATTTACTAGGTAAGTCTGAAAAAAGGACCTCTGAACCAATCTAGATGGTTAAGTCCAAAAAAGGACCTCTGAACCATGTAAAACTGGCAGGTTTAAGTACCCAGGATCCAGTTTGGGGAAAAAGATGGACCTCTGAACTGAAACAAGGTCAAGTCCCATAGTAAAAAAGAAGAATAAAGCTAAAAAATTGATAAAAGATATTGTAAAGAGATATTTAAAAAGCGTAGGTAAAAAACTAATATATTTTTAGAATTTTTATTTTTATTGATTGTCCTCAGTATGGGGATGATTCCGCCTATGTCGCCTCTTGGGGGAGGGAGGATGGATTGTGGTAGGAATAAACAGCCCATCAAAATGATATACAATCGGATGCTTGCAAGGGCGAGACCTACATGAAACCAAGTCTGTTGAGCGGATGGTGATCCCTGAGAAAAAGTGACTAGGGAAGGGAATTTGAGATGTTGGAAGATGCCAATTGCAAAACCCTGGAGCGGGGAGGAAAGCAGCAATAAAGAAAGAGGCAATTGGCGAATAACTCCAAGTTATCCTGATATGGCACAGGAGCTGGAAGATTAGTCCTGAGCGCCTGCCAACAGGATTCATCAAGGTCACCGGACATTTGGGCCAGCAATGAAGGAGGAATACTCGATGGGGGTTGCCAAATCATGCCCCCTATCAACGCCGCAGTGGAAGATACCAATGGGAAGCTCTGGAGAAGAGATAGTCGTGCAGAGAGCAGATTACATCCTGCAAGTGGCAACTACGGGCTTCATGGAAGCTAAAGCTGAATGATTAGTGGAAACTAGGCGTGGCTGGAAGCTTTGTAGACCAACTTTGAAGAACTTGGCCAGCAAAGCAAAGAGCATAAGCAGCAGTATCCCAATATAGAAGGTTTTCAAGATCAGAGGGATTCAGCGCTGATGTCAAAGCCTCAGTGACTTGGGCCCAGAGTTCAGCATAGGGGAGCTTAAAGTATGCTGTTACCAATTGAGAGCTCAGAAACCAGAACAGCAGGTTTGTAAAATTGACCGAGTCAGAAGAGGAACTCAGGGAGCAGGTCTGACCTGGCCAGAAGTGAATGATCCAGAGCAACTGGCATAATCTCCAGAGCATCTAAAATGATGTTCTGAGCATCAGCAAAAGGAGCTGAATCCAGGAGGTTTTCAAAGTCCAACCCTGGAATTGACTGAAGAGGAAGAGTCAGTGAGAGTTGTTTGAAATGATGGCCAGCCTGGTTTTGGATGGATTAGTTACCATTTCCAGAAATTTGACAGAAGGACTAGCTGCTTGCGCCATACTAGGCATATGAGTCCTGGAAGGACCATAAAAGAGGTTCTGTCAAGCATCCCAAATCATCTGCTGGAAGAGATGGAGGTCTGGATCAGACAGACTATTGAGGAGCTGCTGGTAGTGATATCTGGAATTCAACACATGAGCTGGATGAGAGGAGGGGGATGTTGAACTTATATAGAAGTTGACATTATGCACTCTATAATCCAATAAGATCCAATTTCAGGGAAATTAATCTCAAAATTAATGAGATATGCTCTCCAAGGGAAGAATTAGGAATGACTTATAGCCAAGAGGTTATGAGCAAAACAACGAGGGTGAAGAGAAATAAGCATTCTTAATCAAGCCACGAAATGAACATTGACAGCAAGAGTCTCCTGTCTAGGATGAGGAGAAAATCAGGAAATCAAGGATGCTAGACCAATAATACTGAATATGACAGAGGGTCATATACCCTGATGGGGGGAAAACTGGATCCCAGGACTAATATTGTCATGAGTAAATCAATCAGCCCGGCATGACAGAAGGTCGTGGGAACGCGCTATGAGAAGGCGGTAGCAAGGAGGAAGAGGAAGAACGCCATATGCTGAAGGTCATCCTGAGCAGCTTTGAGTATTGATGAGTGTACTCCACTTGAACCAATTTAGTATTCAACCAGGTGTTCTGAAGTGGTGTTCTCATGCCCCAGTCCTTTTCTCGGTGGAAATCTAGGCAAGAGGGGGGATGTGTTGGGTCTTTTGCCCATATTCCCAGCCTGCTAGATCACCTGGTATAACTAGGGGAAAATTCCCCAAGGCAAAGTGAATCGGAGATTGGTTGGCCTGAGTTTTAGAGGAACTACGTTTGGGGGATTTTAGATATTCGCCTGGTCATATCCATTGGGGATCAATCTGGATGAATACTTAATATCCCATTGGGCGGAGTTGCCGATGAAATAGTGGCATTTGATAGTGAGTAATTATCAGATGTACTGATTGGGATCAGTCAGGTTTCATCACTGACTGATTGGTAATGAATAGTGAAGTTGCGAGGTGAGTGATGCTGCCTGCAACTAACAAATCGATTGGTTGGTGAAGTGACCTGCCATAATGGGTAATAAGTCCCATTACCTAAGCAGGTCGCTAGCCAATTATGGTTGGTTCACTTGGATCGAGAGGAAAACGTTAGGGACACGTTTTCTGACTCTTTCCATTTGAGGTCTCAAGGATGTCCAATAACAGAATCCTAGCCAGGATGGGGAAGACCATTGCTGCTGAGACGAGTAATGGTGATTCAATGGCAATGGCTGCCGTCTCATTGAAGAGGTGTCAACTGAGGGTTAGACAGCTGAATCCCCTACTATATAATTCCCTAGGATTTACTATAATAAAAAACTTGGAGAATTTAGTTTGAAGATAAAAAGTACTTTACAGTTATATTATTAATTCCGTGTATAGTTTGACTATCAGCTTCTAAAGTGTCATTCCATCTCAAGGATATTATTGCAGAAGGCAATAATTGGAAGACTCTCAGAGAGAAGAGTAAATATAAGCGGGGATCTAGAGAAAAAGGAACCACAATCAGGATAGCTGCCAACTTTGTGTTGGGCCGAGTGAGACTGTCACTGGGGTATCTTAACAAAGATTGGGTGGACAAGAGTATGGGGAACGAATCCCTGAAAGTATGACTTCAAGAGTATTTATTTGTAAATACTGGATGAGCGTTGGGCCGAATAATAGTTCAATCTCAACTACAGATGATAGTCTCCATACTATTATCAATGAATGCATTCTAAACAACGCAATGAAGTGCACAAGGAAATTGAACTGTGCAGTAAAAAGGTTACTGGGTTGACAGCCAATAATTAATCCTAAGTAAATATTTACAAATATTCTTAAGTATCTTTTGCACATACGGTTTAGCAACTACTTCAGAGGCTTCAGGTATGACAACCTTACTCTGAGAGTGAGTTACCACATGTACGTTCATAAACAATTCATTAAGTGCTAAAATAGAATTTCTTTTACTGGTAATCAAGGCCCCATGGATCAAGTTTTCTTGTTGGTCAGGGGGGACTGGTGTTTTCAGCACAATGGAGCATCCCGCACCTATTGTGCTTGTTCTTTTCCCTCCACCTGCGCGTTATCCAGAAGGACTATATTATCACTACGCTGATGGCATTAGGAAGCAAATTGTCCTTTACAATTGTAGTTATAGCAAGTAATCTATTTAATTGGCGTGAGGCCCTTGTATTTGAGGTTTGCTCAGCTTTCACAGGTGAATCACTGTCAGTACTCTTATTAGTATTATAGGGTTTTCCAGAAGAGGAAGCAGGTCCTGATCTGTATCCAGTATTGGGAGGGCCATAATTTTGTAAGCATCCGTGCAGATAATCAACCAATTTGTACGTTGTAAGGTTTTGCACAAAAGCAGGCAGTAGAGTTTGGCAAATTTTGGTAAGGTTGTAATGCATGTTGTAATGCAATCTTAGCATCAAAATTGATCATATCCTTTGCACCTATGATAACCTGAGCTATACAATAGAATTGATCCACAAATTCATCAATGGTTCCATTTTTTGTAAATCTGATATTCATGATTTTGGATTTTCTAGTTGACATTTGTTCTGGACCTCCAAATTCATGAAGCAAGGCCCCTTGGACTTCGGTGTAGGTTGGGTTTTCATCCAAATGATGCATAATTAACTCAATACTCCAATTATTTAAGCAGTTGATCATATTGGCCGCTTTGTTATGGTCATTGGCCCCATACATGGCCGTTTCAAAGCGTTTGATAAAAGTGGCTATATTTCCATTCTATTAAAATCAGGCAGGTTTGGCGGTTTGTAATTATCATCCTCCTGCTCATGAGCATTGTTATTACTTCTCTGCTAGCTTGAACCAGGCGTATCAGGGCGCTGAGACGCCACGCCACAGTTAAAGGAACTTGGGTTGGCCAAAGCAACCATTCTATGTGGCAAATTAATGAGGACAAGAATTAATTTCATAATTTTCAGAGGCATTACTATCAGTAGAATTGCATTTGACGTGCTGGCTTTGACCATTATCCCAACCCTTTAATATTGCAACTTTCTCATTCAGATTGGTCATTTTAAATTGAAGAGCAGAAATTACCTGATCTTTATCTCTGATTAATTTCTTTAAATCATTAGCTTCTTTATATAGAATATTATTTACCTCATTTATACTAGTAATGTCTTCAGTATATTATCAATTTGATGACTCATTATGTCCTCTGTGTCCTAAAATTTTGTAAATTCATCCTTGTAAAAATGATGTAGCCAGGGTTACACCCCTGCCAGTGTGGTTATCATCTGCGTTCCCAGCCATGAGCGCCACTTGTTGAAGTTTTGGCCTACTTCAGATGGTCTGGTTCTTCTGCTGGGGTTAGTTGTAGTTTTGAGCTTCTATTGTCTGGAGACAATAGACCAGACGGTGACAATAGTCAAGATATAAAC
>JAKSZP010008996.1:0-10484 GCA_022478985.1 Massospora cicadina
CCCGCCTGGAATTAAGATCTTTTACACCTCAAATTCAGGGACTCAATCCACATGATGGGCTCTACCTCCTCCAGTTTCTCGCCTTTAAAAGGAGAAAGTGAGGAAGCATGAAACGAGGTATGAATTTCCAGTGAGGGGGTAGTTCCAAGTGGAAAGCGCCATTGATCTGGGCCTTTACAATAGGAAATGGTCCTTCCCTTTTGCAAGCTAGTTTACAAAATGGTACCAGATGTGCAGATTCTTTGTGTCCGCCATCACTAAATTACTTTCTTGATAGTTGGATGCCTCAATTCGCTTCTTTTTTGCAAATCGCTTGCATCACTGGTTGATTTAGTCAGTTGGTTCTGGACTTGATGCTGGATCTTCTTAATGTGGGTGATGAAGGTATCTGCTGCTGGGATATTACTCCGCATCTGAGTCCCAATGGTGAAAGTAGGTCTGTACCCCAGAATGGCATACATAGGGGACACTCCTATTGATGAATAAAGGGAGTTGTTGTAGGAAAATTGGGCCAGAGGGAGGTCCGCTGCCCATGTATCTTGTGAGGAAGTGGCATAGCTTAGGAATTACTGCTCCAAGGACTGATTAGTACGCTCCGTTTGGCCATCAAATTGGGGGTGATAGACTGAGGATCTGCACAGCTTAATTTTTTAGCATGTTGCATAAGGCCTCCCAAAACTGCAATGTAAACTGAGGTCTCCTGTCACTGATTTATTTCCTATGGAACCCCAAAAAAGTAAAATACACGTGTCACAAACAGCTGTACCATTCCCTCACCAGTAGTGGCTGTCAAACAAGGGATAAAAATAGAATATTTTGTAAAGCGATCTACTACCACCATAATTGCATCATACTCACAAGATATCAGGTAAACTTACAATAAAGTCCACTGAAAATGATGTCCATAGCCATGTCGCCTTCTGAAGAGGGTGGAAGAGGCTGTTTCGTCCTATCCTATCTGGCTTGGACTGACACAGACTAAGAATTGCTCAATAAATTTGGGAACCTTCTATGTCAGCCCATTCCAATCATACACTCTTTTGATTACTTTTTTATATTTTCGCACCAGGATAAATAATGGTTGGAGGATCATGATGTTCCCGTATGATGTGGGAACACAGCTCAGAAAGAATCCATACTTTGTCGCAAAGATATATTACATTATCCATTTGGGAATACCATCCATAAGGAATGTATCAGCTTCAATCTTCCCTAGGAGTTCCTGACCCTTAGGATCAATAAACTGGGATTCCAAAACAGCATCTAGTAGAGAACCCTCATGGGTAGGGGACACCAGGGCTGGATCTGGAGGTATAACTTTGATCACTTGCTGGACTGGATCTGATGGGGTAACTTCACCAGCTCAACAGGGATATCAGGTATAATGGGGGAAGTAGAACTGCAGGATTTGAAAATTCAAACTTATACTTATACTTAGATTTGCATTTGGGCTTGGATTTGGATTCGGGCTTTGGCTTGGTTGTAGGTTCTGGATTGGGGGGGGGGTGCAACAACGACGATGGCTGTGAGTGGGGGAGCTATGATTTGCTCAGGGAATTTATTGTTACTACCTCAGGACCTGTCTTCACAAAGGGATCCATTAGGAGATTTTGGATCAAGAGATCAGGTAAAATATGGGAGGTCCCATGACAGAAACTCATACTTAAAATTGATACTAAGTAAGTCTCAGTGTTTACTAGCCTGAATGTGAGCCAACTTATGGCTTTGAGATAATAAGTAAGTGACAAGTGGTCTATGTGCACAACTTCTATATGATTTGCATCCTTTAACAGGTACCGCCAGTGTATTAAAGATCTTGACACCGCCAACAACTCTTTAGCATAAATAGTACAAGTGCGCTCTGAGAGACTAAACTTAATTAAGAAGTATGCTTCAGGGTGTTCCCTGTCATAGTGTTTTTTTCAGGACAGCCCCAACTGCACTACCAGAGGCGTCACATGCCACAATAAAAATCCTGTCCTTATCAGCATGACAAAAAAGGGGAGCAGAAGTGAAAATTTTTTTAATGCCTCAAATGCCTTTTGGCACTCCAGTTTCAAAACAAATGGATCATTCTTACCACTGAGGGGCTGAAGGGGTGAGGCCAGTTCTGAGATAGCTGATGAGAACTTTTTAAGGAAAGAGACTGAACCAAAAATCTCCACAGTTGCTTCTGCGTTACTGGGGTTGGTCAAGGAGCATATAGTTTAGAGTTAGAAGGCATGATGGCATACTATCCTTTAAGATCAAGTCACCTAGGAACTGAAACTTTATCCTTATAGAAGTCACATTTTGGAGGATTTGGCCACCAGTCCAGCTTTTTGGGCTGCAGCTGCTATAGACATCAAATCTTTAGGATGCTGGTCCTCATTGGGGAGTGAATTAAGATGTCGTCCACATAGGCAATTGCACATAGGAATCTAAGATTCCAAGTGCATCATCAATTAGGCGCTGGAACACAGCTGATATTTTTTTTACCAAAAGGCATTGTAAGTCCTGGGGAACGTCCCATGGCTGTTTATTAAGCCCTTTCCCATTCCCGAGTAAGAAGGTATTGAAGAGGGTGGCTGTACCCCTAATTGCCTAGGGCAACCTCGCCCATGTGGTAGACAAGCGCTGGGTAACACGTCTTCCGCTTTGAGTTCCTCCCCTTGTGCCCACACTCACCTCAGCAGAACTGGTACAGTTAATCAGGGAAATCTGCGCCAAGACCGCTGAAATGAAACTGATCAACCCAAAATTGAGTAGGAGTCAGCCCGATAGTCAGATTCCATGTAGTTGGAAAGGGATGAAGACTGACCCATCAGCCAAAATTGCTGACAGTTTTGATTTGGCTAATGTTATATTTGAAAAAACCAACTACTCTCAAAATCATCAGGGATGATCCCCTATGGGCAGGTAATAGCATTGGACCCATTGATGAGGGTTCAAAGCTCCTTTCCGGCAGATTGGGTGTTGTAGCTGACACAATGCTCTTGACAAAATGAATGGCCCAGCAACCGGGCATGGGCAGGTTGGGCATCCTGAACCCATTCCCAACCAAATGTGACTGCCCCTACGTGGGGTGTCCTTGGGGGATTTCCACTGCTTGTTGGGCCAAATGCTGTCGTGAAAACCGGTGGAAACATATCTGATCCTCAGTTTGGACATTCAATGTCAAACCGACAGTGACTCAGCCTGCAACCAAATTCTTTGATGTTGGTTCCCAGTTAACTTATCTGTTCCACATTCCCAAACAATTCTCCAGTTAGGTCAAACTTGCGGGACCCAATCCCAGATGGTTTCCTCTCTAAATCAAACACAACTAATCAGTAACATTGCACTGAGAAAATCGTTGGTAGATTTTTCTTTCCTAATTTTCCCACTAAAAATCCTTTTTAAAAAATTTGTTTTCATGTTATAAATAAACCGCCTTTTCTGCCAACCCATATGCACCCCTCAGGGGTTAACGGCCGTACTTATCTGGTATTTTATTATGTGCCTATATGAGATTCTGGCTCACTGGCAGTTCTTGGTGAGATTCTTTTCCCAGTCCCATATCCGTTGAACCTGCAGCAGTGCCTTTGGCATTCTGGTTTGCCGTTCTGGTGCTCTGGCATCTGGGCTGGCAGGCCAGTCTAATTCTTACTTGCTGTTTGCCTGACATAATCAACCAAGCATTATTTTTAACCATTTCCGCCTTTCTTGTAGATATTGGCGCAGCAATGGTCCCTCCTTTTCAACCGAAGCAGGTTGTGAAGAAGATTTTTCCTGTCCACAATAGTTCAGTTCTACTCAAAACTTCAAATCCATACCCCATAGTTTCCGCGGCTATTTTGCCCATGTCAGTAGGATCTGACATCCCAACTTGCAACAAGTTTACCCCCCCCATAAGAGCTTAGCAGTTTTCCCTGACCCCAATACCATCTCTTCAGTATCACTAGATTCATCCACAACTACCAATAAAGAGAACTTCGCTTAATTCTTATTACCCATAAAGATTAGTGTTGGGTCCCATCACATCTTCTTTGAGGCCCTGGTGGACACCGGAGCCGCAGGTAATTTTATGATCGTAAAACTGGCCCAGCAATTGGAACTTGACCTGGATGCAGGCCCTTCAGTGATGGTTGCATCGTCAGCCTCCCAAAACTCATACCTGGTTTGCAGACCAGTCACATTTTTAATACACCAGTTCAGCTTCTGCGACCACTTTTCTGCTATGCCAAACTTGGTGTTTCCAGTGATCTTAAGAGTGGGATGGTGGCGCTGGCAACATTTCAAGATTCACCTGGAGTCTAACATGCTGTCATTCGTTACTGATCAACTGGAGGGTGAATTTACCCTTTTTGAAACTTTTTAAGAAATATCAAAATCATAGTTCTATCACGTCCCTCGTCTCTCCTGCGGGCATACAGTCCAATTTTCCAGAAAGTTCAATGCGTTATCAAAGCATTTTCCTTTCTGAAAAGGCGGATCGCCTGCCTCCTCAAACTAGATTCAACCTTGGATTTTATACGATGGTGGATTTGGTGAATATCAACTGCCCGTTGTATCCCCACACAGCAGAGGAGGAGGCCGCCCTTAACACCTGGTTGGATGATATGTTGAGAAAGGGGTGGATGTTCAAGGAAACCTCGCCCATCGCATCTCCCATCATCTTCACTAAAAAGCTCATGGTTCTCTCCGCCCCTGTGTGGACTATGGACACCTTAATAAAATCACAGTTTCTGATCCCTAGCCCCTGCCTTTAGAACTAACAATAAGCCAAGCAATCACCAAATCTCAGGTGTTTTCAAAGCTGGATCTTGTCAATGCTTTTAACTAGATTTAAGTAATGGAAGGGCAAAAATGGTCAACGGCATCCTTGACAAAGCGAGACATTTTCCAATTATGCGTAATGCCCTTTGGGCTGAAGAATGCTCCCACTACGTTTCAATGCATGATTGACAATGTACTGGGTGACCTCTGGTTTACCTGTGCAGTTGCATATATCGATGACATTCTGGTTCACTCCATGACTCCTGAACAACACGCTACTGACTTGGAAGCAGTTATGGACGCCTTGCATAAGGCAGGCTTGTTTGTCAAGCCTTCCAAGTGCGAGTTTTATAAGGAGGAGGTTACCTTCCTCAGGAACCTTATCCTTAAAGATGGTTACGCAATCCCTCCCAATAAGTTGGATACTATCGGGAATGGCCAACCCCAACTACCCAGAAACAACTATGGAGTTTCTTGGGAACCATCATTTTCTTAAAAAGATTTTCCCTGATTTTTCCCAGCTTGCTGCCCCGCTCCACTCCCTTACATGGAAAAAAGTACCATTTCGCTGGTCACCCAAATGCCAACAGGCGTTTGAATCAATTTAAAGAGGTGTTTGTGTCCCCTCCCATTTTGAAGCAAGCTGATCCCACCAAGCCATATATTGTTGCATGCGACGCCTTGTTGGTAGCAGTGGGGGCAGTGTTGCTCCAGGAGAATGATGGCTTGGAACACCTGGTCACCTATTTTTCCTGTAAGTTCACCTCTATGGAGCAGTCTTGGGCCATTTACAACATGGAGTTGGCAGCCGTTGCATGGGCATTAACTCATTGGAGGTTTCTGTTACATGGTGCTCAACATGAGTTTTTTTTTAGTACTAGATGGTCCCATGTGCTCAACATGAGTTAATTGTCTGCATGCACCAGGCTCTCTTGTACTTTTATAAACCTCAAAAATTGGCGCATCAGCAAGCCCAAACCTATTGGGACTTGTGCAGTTTTAATTTAAAATACAAATTCATAAAAAGTGCGCTCAACGTACTTCCTGATTTTCTCAGCTGCAGCCCCGCCCACTGTTCCGCGGATCCAGAGGAAGTGGATATCATTACTGTGATCCCTGCCGCCCAAATCCTGTTGATTGTCCCCCCTGTAATTTCTTCTGTCACTCTGGCCCCCGATGCTCTATTAGTGGCTCAGGTCTTAGCCAGTCAAATGGCCTGCCCTGAGGGCGTGGAGCTAGTCAAGCAATTATCATACCAGAAGCAAAGACACTCCCTATATTCATTGGATGAGGGTCTTATTATTTTCAGTCATGCGTTTGGGTTCCTCCCTCCTTCAGAATTAGGGTATTTTGCGCACGTCATGATCCCCTCACGGTCAGTCATCCTGGTAATTAGAAATGCATCGACTTGATCAAGTGGACCTACAATTGGGTAGGTTTGACAAAAGAAGTTCTGGCCTGGATTGGCAATCGTGTTACTTGTGCTAGGGTTAAGTTAGACCGCTCTGGTAGATTTGGTCTTTTACACCCCTTACAGCAAGCGGAGGGTCCATGGATGTTGGTGTCCATGGACTTTATCATCGAACTCCCCTGCTCTAACAGGTTCACAGCAGTGATGGTGGTGGATCGTTTCACTAAATTTTCCCTCTTTATTCCTTACACTTCCACAATTACATCAGAGGAGACTGCCCGCCTTTTTGTATGTCACATGTTCTCGATGTTTGGTCTTCTACAGGAGATCATAAGCAACCATGGTTCACAGTTCATGGCGCAATTTTGGAGTGAACTCCTATCTATCCTAAAAATATCCCCCCGCCATTCCACAGCGTACCATCCTCAGTCTGATGGACAGACTGAGCGAGTTAACCAAGTCCTTGAACAGTGCCTGCGTTGCTATGCTGCGGCTGCACAGGACACCTGGGCCAACGGCCTTCCCCTCACTCAATTCGCTTATAACAATGGAACGCACATGTCTATGGGGGTTTTCACCCTATGAAGTGACGTTGGGTTATAATCCTTCATTTTTGGTCAGACCTTGCTTGCAGCCTGAGGTCCAAGCTGCCACGGATCATGATGAACATATTAGGTCTACTCAATCCTTGGTGCGGGAACACCTCACCAAAGCTACTGATGACTACAAGCGGTTTGCAGATTGTAAGCAGCTTCTGGGTCACGATATAACAGTGGGCTCCTATGTTATGCTTGATACCCGCCTTTTATAAATTCAAGCTCCTTCCTGTAAATTCACAAGTAAACGTTCAGGCCCCCATTTTGGTGAAAGAGCTCTTGGGTACTGGTACATTCCGGTTGAAGCTTCTGGCACACAGGAAACAGCATCCCATCTTCCACATTTCCCAGCTGTCGCCTTTCAAGGGTACAGTTCCTGAAGAACCTGAACCAATCATCATCGAGGATGCAGAAGAGGCAGAGGTGGAGAATATCATGAAATCCCATAAGTCCCGACGGTTCATTCAATATCTCATGGCTTGGAAAGGTTATCCAGCCTATGAGAACAGTAGGGAAAGGCGCGCAATTGTGCGAACTGTATGGAACTGTTCAAAGCATTTCACAAATCCCACCCCAATGCCCCGCCCTCTTCAAAAAACCACGATGGTAATGGCAATCAAGTTACCTAAGGCGCACAAAAATGTGGCCCTCATGCAGTTTCCCAGTAATGGCGCCCTTCCTTTGGAAAAAGGAAAGGGTAATGTAAGAGCCAGGGAATGTCCCCTGGCCGTTGACTGGGCCCTTTTCCTGTTCCTGAGTAAGAAGGTATTGAAGAGGGTGGCTGTACCCCCCGTTACCCAAGGCGACCTCACCCATGTGGTAGATGAGCGCTGAGTAACAGCTCTTCCACTTCGAGTTCCTCCCCCTGTGTCCACACTCACCTCAGCAGAACTAGTACTGTTAATCGGGGAAATCTGCACTGAGATTGTCAAAATGAAACTAATTTGACCTAAAATTGAGTGGGTTTCAGCCCGATAGTCAGATTCCATGTAGTCAGAATGGGATGAAGACTGCCCCATTAGCCAGAAATCATTAATGGTTTTGATTTGGCTAATGCTATGATCAAAAAAATCAACCCCCCTTGCAATTGTCGGGGATCATCCCTGATGGGCAGGTAATAGCATTGACTACCATTGATGAGGGTTCAAAGCTCCCTTCCAGCATAATGGGTGTTGTGGCTGACACAACGCTATTGACTGAAAAAATGGCCCAGCGACCAGACATGGGTGGGTTGGGTGTCTCAAACCCGTTCCCAACCAAAAGGGACCGCCCCTATGTGGGGTGGCCTGGGGGATTCCCACCACTCGTTGGGCCAAACGCCATTGTGACAACCATCAGAAACGTATTAAGACTCAGTTCAGATGTTCAAGGTCAAACCATCAGCGACTTGGCCTGCCGCCAGTTTTTCTATGTCAGTTCCCAGTTAACTTATCTATTCCCCATTCCTGAACAATCACCAGTTAGGTCAAACTTGTGGTACCTGATCCTAGCTTGTTTCCTCTCCAAATCAACCACTATTTAATCAGTCACATCACACTGAGAAAATTGTTGGTCAATTTTTCTTTCCTAATTTTCCCACTAAAAATCCTTTCCTAAAGATTTGTTTTTATGTTGAAAAATAAACCGCCTTTTCCGCCAACCCTCATGCACCCCTTGGGGTTAACGGCTGTACTCATATGGTATTTTATTATGTGCCTATATGAGATTCTGTCTCACTGGAAGTTCTTGGTGAAAATCTTTCCCAGTTCCATATCCGTCAGACCAGCAGCAGTGCCTTTGGCATTCTAGTTTGCCATTCAGGTGCTCTGGCATCTGGGCTGGAAGGCCAGTCTAATTCTTACTTTCTGTTTTCCTGACAGGCATAGCATAAAAATGGTAAACGCCATACTGGGTTTAAATTGCTTTCAGCCACTCCTAGCCAGCCTTAATCCGCACCTGATTGAAAGCGTTCACCAGATCAAGTGTGGAGAACACCTTTGATTTTAAGATTTCTTGGGAAATTACTGTGTTCAAGGGCAAAGGGTAGGGATCAGGAATCATCACATTCTTCAAGCTTACATAATCCAAACTTGGTCTTAAAGTACCATCTGGCTTCTGGGTAAAGACCATATGAGATTACATAGGGGAGGTTTTTTTGACCATCCACTCCTTTGTCTTCATGGCATCAATCCACTTTTAAAACCTGGTCTTCTGCAGCTGTGTAGGGATATAGGGGACAGACGATTATGATCCAATAACTATCAACTAGAAACTTAGATCAAATTCTGAGTGCTTGAGAAGCTTATTATCTTCTTTCACAATAACAACCGAATTTAATGGAGCGAGGATAAGCGGCAAAGTAGGAAGCTCAGGCACAATATCTGGTAAGGATTATTCTATGATAGCTGCTAGCTCACTGCGTGTTGCCATGGTGGGAAGAAGGGGAATTTCACCTGAGTGAACATTGGAGGAGAATGCTAGCATATTATGCACTAAGTTACCACTCATTGACTGGCGGCGCCACCATACTACCCCAAAAATCACTTGGTAACACAATTTCAGGATTGTTGCAATGTGTGCCATAAATTCATATTTTGGTCCACAAAGCGCAAGGGTTTACATAGAAGTAGTAAAACTATAAGGACTTGTGACGTAACAAGACAGGAAAAACTTGAAATGAATGCAAGATCTAAAGTCTGCACTACCTTGAGGTTAATGTAATTCCCTGAGGCACCAGTATCCATTAAGGCCGTTACAGTTACCATCAGGTGCCCTACATGAATTTTAATGAGGAACAAGAAGTAAGCATGAACTATGTTATTCAACTCATAAAGGGAGCAAAGGACTCTTCCAGATGGGGTAACCCTGGCAAAGTTGCACGCCATGCCTCCACCTTCAGTGATTTGAAAGCACAGCAGTATCCGTGCATAAGACAAAGGCGCAAACGTAGAATCTTCAGGGTCAGATAAGGGGCGTAGTTTTAAAGATCACAATAAATGGGATTAGTGCCACGCTTCTCCTCCTTTTGCTTGACAGCTACAATGTGGGCGGTAGTTAGAGCTAAAGCTTCTGGGTCTGAGCCGATTGCCACCTCTATCAATGGGTTATTTAAAATACCTGTAATAGAAAGGATACTCCAGTGTGGGAATGGTCCAAAATGAACCATTATAGCCACTTTAGACCCCTGTGGGAGAATAGAAACAACTTAAGAGTGATAACCTAAGCCAATGTTATAAGGGTAACTTCTTATTCTCTTAATCTATAACACCTTGTTTTTTTAACTGGGAAATGGGTACAATGGTCAGAGGCGTGGGGTTTACTCCATTTAGAAACATTTACCATATTATTGACTGTTTCTCACCTATTACCAAGTTCTAACACCTGGCTTGGCCTATGTGAGCGTACTAGGGGGCCACAAACTATGGCTGTTTACAGTGAGGTGAGGGTGATAAAGGGATTATGGGTTGTGCCACCCCCAGCTTCTAGAACCTGCTGCATGATTGTAACATGAATGTACCACGGACAACCGCTAAGGAGCACTTGTAAAATGGAAAGGAAACTTTGTGTGGTAGCAGAGTCAATTAAGGCCAAAATATTAATTCACCAACCACTGCACTGTTATTATATTTGGTTGGGTTGGATGTTAGGAACCCAGCGTGCTATAGAAAAACCTGGCTTTTGACGTGGGTACTCCAATACTGCAGGGCCAGCTAAGGTCCATAAGCACCGCGGGTTTCAGGGAACTATGGGTGGCCACTTTA
>JAKSZP010008997.1:0-10447 GCA_022478985.1 Massospora cicadina
CCTACCTCAGTCAAGGATTTGAGGAGCTTTTTGGGTACGTGTACATTCCTCAAGAAGTTCACACCTAATCTCTCTGAGATGACAGCACCCTTATATAAGGCTAGTGGTGCAAAGGTGCTTCAGTGGTCCCCCATTTTGAAGGATGCTTTCCAAGAAGAGAAGTGCACCCTGTTGTCCATGTCTGTTCTTTGCCATGTTGACTCTTCAAAGGTGTTCATTGTGTCTACTGATGCCTCCAACTTCGCCATAGCAGCCGCCTTGTTACAAGTAGGCAAAGATGGGGTAGAGCACCCAGTGGGATATTTTCTAGGAAAATGTCTTTGCCAGAGTTGAATTACGCCGTTTATTACAAGGAGTTACTAGCATTGGTGGAGGCACTGACTTATTGGTGTCACCACTTGCATGGCTCATCCCAACCTTTCTGGGTACATACAGACCCCGTGCTTTGCTGTACTACCACGCCATCATGTCCTAACCCCACGACAGACATGTTGGCATGAGATCCTGGCACAATTTGCCTTTTCATATGAGTTCACCAAGGGCAAGGATAACAGGTTGGTGGATGCTTTAAGCCGCAACCCTGCGTTAGCTCCTGATCCAAAGGAGGTAGAAGTCTATAACACACAGTTGATGATTCCTCTAGAGAAAATTCTGTCACATATTCCCTCTCCCCTGGCCAACGGGCCTGCGCTTTCACCTTTGGAAAATGTGGAGGAAAATGGTATGTTCAGAAAGATTGTCCTTTCTCAACTGGTGTCAGGCAAATATACTATGGTACTTGCTAAGAGCACTCTGAATCGGAGGATTTAACTTGTGTTATCATGTAAAGTATGAGATGGTGTGGTTTCAGGGGCGCTTCTAGGTACCTGATGGACCACTGCGCCTGAAAATCATCTGGGACCATCACAATGGGATCACCATTAGTCATCCCAGTAAAGAAAAGACTTTGGAGTTGATACGTCACACTTACAATTGGAAGGGCTTGCCTGCTCAGGTGGGGCGGTATTGTAAGGAATGCCTGGTCTGCAACCAGAAGAAACCCAATCGTCAACCTTTAGCGGGGTTGTTGGTACCAGTCCAAAAGGCTGATGGGCTTTAAACTTCCCTCTTGGTTGATTTCATTGTGGAACTGCCTGCCTCTGATAGTTATGATGCCATCATGGTGGTGGTGGACCGGTTCACAAAGCACGCCCACTTTATTTCTTGCAGAACTATAATAACCGCGGCTGAGATGGCTAGGCTTTTCGTCACCCATGTGTTTGCGCTACATGGGGTTCCCCAAGAAATTATCAGTGACTGGGGCCTGCAGTTTACCTCCATTTTTTGGGAAGAGTTGTGTAAGACTCTTCAGATTCGCCCTTGCTGTTCAACTGCCTATCACCCCCAATCAGATGGGCAGACTGAACGAGTGAACCAGTGCTTGGAACAGTTTCTGCGGTGTTACACCGCCGCAGATCATTCTGATTGGGTTTCTCACCTTCCTATGGACCAGTTTAGTTACAACAACACGTTGCATTCTTCAATTGGTTGCTCCCCTTTTTTCTCCAGCCATGGCTTTAACCCCGTCTTTAACATGGAGCCCAGCTGTGGGTCTAAGGTTGAAGTGGTGGTGGACTTTGCCAAGACAATCAAGAAGGTCCACAGGGGGTTTCCAAAAGCTTAGAGGTGGCAATGCAAGTGTATAAGGAGAACGCTGATGGGAAGTGGCGAGTGGGTCCTGCGTACAAGGAAGGGGATCTCATAATTCTTGATGCTCATAACATCCCTATCAAGCAGCCATGCAAGAAGCTGGGACCAAAGAGGATTGGCCCCTACCGTGTTGTTAGAAAGGTGTGCCTTGCCTCATAACAGCTAGATCTCCCCCCTTCATTTCAGATCTTCTCTGTGTTTCATGAGAGCAAACTGATGTTGTTTGAGGGCCCCCACCAGAGACTCCTGAGGCCTATCTCGTTGATGGGGCGCCAGAGTGGGAGGTGGAAGAAATAGTTGCCTCCCGCCGCAATAAAAGAAGACTGGAGTACCTGGTATCCTGGAAGGGCTTTGACGCCGCAGAGAACAGTTGGGTTTCAGCGCGCGACTGTGTGCATGCCCAAGATCTGATTGAAGCCTTCCACAAGCGTTTCCCCCAGGCTGCAGGATCCCAATCTAAACTGACCATTGCCGCCATGAAGTTAGCCCTGCCCACAAGAACTTTTCCCATGCGCAAACCCCTGGAGGGGGGGTTGAGCCCCGTTGGGAAGAGAGGGTAATGTATGTTCACATGACATCATAGTGGGGACCAACCCCAAGGATAAGGATGGCGCCAGGAGGCCCAGAAGGTGAAGTTACAAGCCCTCCCTGATCTGAAGCATACCCTAGACCAACGCTGGGTACAGGCAAAATATGCCCAGGTTGGTACTAGTGGGGTGTCAAATGACCAATCCCTTACAATGGCCCAGGCGTTGAAACGAACAGTCTATGTAACAAAAGCTAATGGTTCAGTTCAATTTGTTGAGAAACGGGGTTTTGAAACCCATTCCATTTATGAAATAACACGTTTAGGTTGAATCCAACTTCAATCGATTACATGAGTGAAGTCATTTTTGCCATATTCTACCAATCTGGATGGTAGCATGTGCCTATTGGTGGGTCAGTGCTTGGGCCCACTTATGCAAACCCTTTATTACCCCATCAATGTTTAAATATGTTTTCCCTGACCAACATTCCTTGTTGGTCGACTTTGCAATAAACAATTTTCCCATTTTAACATTTTATTTATGTTTTTTCTAAAAATCATGTGCACAAACCTCTTCAAGAAGGTCTCAAGCTCCGTTAACCTTGTCATTTTGGACACAATAAGACTATCGCCTCGTAAAGGTGTCCAACACCTTATGGAGAGTGCTCCACTGTTCATACAGGACAGGGGACCGGACTGGCCCTACCTTCCAGCACTGAAGCTGCCCCCGCTGTGTGGAGCCTATTGACTCCCACCTCCATCGTTTTTTCACCTGTCCAGGTGTCACCGCATTTTGGCCAAAGGCCCGCGCGCTCCTCCATGCTCAGCCCTGGTCTGGACACCCTGTGCAAGACCTCATGTTTGAGTAGACATTGCCTGGTTGCCACCGACCCCTCCGTGTCCTCGCCTATGCCACAGCCATCTGGACCATCCATAACTCCTTCCTTCGTGCTGCCTTTGACCAGCAGGTGTGGACCCTTCCACACATGATCACCCACTTTCAGGTACACTTTGAGATGGCCCTGAAGGTCTGCACTATGTCGCCAACCCTCCCCCGCTCAGTTGTCACTGCAGCACGGCTCTGGCGCGCAAACCCCCCTCCCTTTCTCGATGCCTCCTCCCTCCCCTTCCCTCGCCTCAGGCTCTTAGGAGCCCAGGCGTAATTCAATAAACATCGATGAATCCCCCCCCTTGGGTTGGGACCATCTAGTACTAAAAAAAAAGACTATCGCCTCGTGCACCATTGGGTTGCCCAGGTACCCTCCAACCTGGGTCATTTACTCCTTCTCTCCATGTGCATTGCGACGCTTTTGGCTGGTTACATATCACATTTCTTTGCCTGAGTTGCTATTGCTCCAGCACCATCAGCTGAGCACTAGTAGCTTTAGTACTAATGGCTAGTTTCCTTGCGCTGGCTTTGTGCACTGTGCAACATCATGCTGAAAACAGGAGATAGACATTATCCTTACACCTCTCCTAACCATACCACCTGGAAAGTAACTCAGCCCAATGTAGTCAGCTAGGCTCTGGTCCATAAAATTTTCAGTGGCGCCAGTATCCACCAGAATAGTGGTGCTAAATTTCCCTAAAGGGGAGGAAAGGATAGCAGTCAGTAGAAAATACCCTAAATGGTCTTTATTTAAAGCAGAAAAAGCCAGTAATCACCAAAAAATTCCTTCTCTGGCTTGAACAAGCCTTCAGAGTATGTTTTGGAATCATAGAAGGGGGAGGGATAGTTGGCCACTTTTACTACTGAGGCCAAATATCCCACCTCACCTTCTGCAGGTGCATATACTTTATCACATCTGAAACGAAGTTTTTTTCACTTCCTGAGTGCCTCAGATCTTGGTAGGGGTCAAACGAGGGTTCTTAGGAGTAATCTGATATACAGAAATAGAGTCCTCATCCAGACCTTAAGAGCTAATAAACGGTTTAGTTTATAGATAAGGTTTTCATTATAAAACGCGTTTTTAGACGCGAATGACCCTATCCCCCTAACAGCAACAGAATGCCTGACGTTATCCAAGGCCAACACCCCCAGGCCTATCTACGCCAATTCCGCCAGCATTGTCAGAATGCGCTGCTAAAGTAAACCCCATTTGTTTAAATTGAATTCATGAATTTCAGTGGAAAGTTGAAAAATTATGGCTTTTGGACCCAGAAGCGTCTGTATCCATCAGGTATGAGCATGAAGGGTGGGTACTTTCCCGTTGGAGGCAGCCAAAATAACGCCAAAATGCTCCAACTCTCAGGAAAAAGAGGAAGCAGCAATGCAGCTGACTACAGCCGAAGCCCACAGCCAGCGCCCACCATCTGCACTTTGGAAAAGTCCCACGCAGAAAAAGTTTGTGCACATAAATTTAAATGTTTGGTCGACTAATGTAAGGAGAGTGTCTATAACTCTCCTGTTCTCAGCGTGGTAGTGCTTGGTGCATAGGTCCAACGCCAGGGAACTAGCCATTAGTACAAAAGGTACTAGAGCCCAGCAGAGGGTGCTGGAGCAATAATAACATAAGTAAAGGAGTGCGATCATTATAAAAAATATCCAAATCAAAAGCGACGCGGTGCACAATGGAGAAAGGGGTAAGCGTCCCAGGTTGGAGGGAACTTAGGCGAACCAATGATGGAATAGAATCAATTAAATCATATGTAAAATGGTATGGTGAATGTAGAGCAAGACCTCCTCAAAGAGGTCCACGCACAGGATTGTCAGAGATAGCATAAATTAAACGGAAAAACAGAACATTTTATTGGGAAAGTCAACCAACAAGGAATGTTGGTCACAAAAATCAAATTTAAACAGCATTGAAGCAATTTGGGGTCTGTTGAAGCAGTCCCAAGCACCAATTCACCAATAGGCAAACATTCTTATCCAAATTAGTAGAATATGCCAAAACTGACTTCACTCAAGTAATTGATTGAAGTTTTACTCTACTTGAACGCATAATTTTGTAAATGGAATGGGTTTAGAACCCCCGTTCCTCAAACAACTGAATTGAACCATCCACATTAATTTAATATCTCATCCATTTTGCCACCTGAGCCGATGCAAGGGGTTGGGCGTTGGGCACCTCACTAATACCAACCTGGGAATATTTAGCTTGTACCCAGCGTTGGTCTACTGTGTGCTTGAGGTCAGAGGAGCCTGAAGCTTCACCTTCTGGGCCTCCTGCTGCCAGCTTTATCCTTGGGTTGGTGCCCACTATCATGTCATTTAACCATGACATACACCTTGTATACTAAAGTAATGGGAACAGTAGGGTTTTCCATCCCTAAGGCTCATTAAAAGTTGCATCGTGGTGATGCTTCTCAATGGAGACCATTTGAGGTAGAGCATGTTACTTGAACAATCCATTTGTTTAAAATTTGGGTGGTTTGTTTATGGTTTTCAATGATGCCCATGTCACCTAAGGAATATGGACCAAATAGCTTTTCAATACTGATAGGTGCCCGTTGGACATCCCAAAATTATGATTGCATTATAGCCCTTAGTGAGTTGAAAAAGGCAATAGAAAATTTATGACATGAATTGTGTACCATACCTTTGAGAGAATTAGGGTATTTTATAATACTACGTTTCCCACAAGCTCTGCTGTATGGCCATGGAGAGTAGCTTCACAGCTTGAGATACTCAAGAGGAGTTTAATCTCCATAACTATAAATGCATATAATTAAAAGTACAGCCATGCTCCTAAGTAGAGAACAGGTTGATTGGAGGGGGTTACCTGAAATGGAAAATTGTTATTCTAGCTAAAGGGCGGCGAGAATTTGCCTTGAGCTACTGAAGATGGTGCTAGCCAAGAAGTATGACCTCATTCTTGTGGCGATTGATCTTGGCGTTGCTTACTTAGACATATTGACTGATGATCTTCTCTAGGGAGTGAGCGTCTGATGGATTAAAACCTACCACACATCATCTGCAAATGACAATATTTTAAAAGAGTTCTGACCTGGAGAGGTAATGACTTTCAAGGTTTGATCTATGATGCTCAGGACTGGGTCAAGTCCAAAGTTATACAAAAAAGGGCTAAAAGGATCACCCTGTTTTAAACCGTATTATGGTATGATGAGGTAAGTAACAAACCCTAAGACCCAGATAGCCATGGTAGCTGACTCAGTTGAAAGCATCACCCAGTTAATAAAGCGAGGAAGAAGGCGGAAAATTCTAAGGGATACCCTAAGATATTTCCAATGTACATGATCATACACTTTTGCTGATCCAAGAAGGTTAGGGAACCATCTGCCCTGAACTGACATATACTGTTAATAGTATGGATGATGTCCCATATACTGCGATTGGGAACAAACCCATACTGATTGCTTGATATAGCAGTTTGAGCAATATTACCTAAAAGCTTAGACAGTATCTTGGTCATTACTAAGCATCTGCTTTGGTAAGTAAGATGGGCGTCAGTTACCCAGATCATAAGGATCCCCCTTTTAATATAGTGACCACAAAGGCTTATAACCAAAAAGGCAGTAGGCAAGGTTTAGAAGGCATTTATTGTTAGAGGCTTTGAGTAAAGGTGCAATTAAATTGACGTGTGTCTAATAGAACCTATAAGGAACACCATCTGGGCCAGGGCTTTTGCAGTGAGGTGCCTTACGCAAAGCATCCCATTATTTTTTATTAGAAACAACACTAACAAGACTAGTTAAGTTAAGAGGAGAGTGGATTTTGATTTAAGATAAATTCTGATGTATGTCCTCTGGATTACAGTAATCAGCTTGATACAGGTTGGTGTAAAATTAATGAACTGTATCAAATATTTCATTGGGGAGGAAACAATTGCGCATGTACTGGTTTGAACCTGGGTGCAAGAAGTTCCTTGTTTCCATGAATTAATGCGGCGCATAAAGTACCTTGTTAATTTTTACCCTTTAGTAATCTGAGAGGCACCAGCCAAGAAGCTTAACCGGTATTAGTTTACAATATCTAACCCTTGCAAACGAATAGTTTTAGAAACCAATTTGCAAGTCCAAGCTGGGTTGTAACCCCTGCATGGGGCGTTTCTTTCCAGATGGGGAAGAGAGCGCTGGGGTCGGGTAGCTGCAGCTGCAGATGCATGATGCCGCAGCGTGGATATCCACTTTGCAGCTGCAGTGATGTGTTGCTTCATCAGAATTCATGTTACCAAGGGACTTTTGCAAAATAGGAACACCATGATGGGTAAAGATGCTCATTGGTTCATCCACTATGAGAACTCCTCGCTGGATCTTTTGTCAATACTTACTTTATTCCATCATGGTTGATTAATTGATTGATCAGGTGTGGCTAGGATGATTGTAACTAATTGGTGGTCAGAAAATTGCACTACAGTAGTATCAAACCTGGATATTCTTGGCTTAAAGTGTAAGGAAGAAGAATGTAGTCAACTCAGGTCATGGACAACAATCTGATCTGTTGTATATGTGGCCTTGTCATAAACGTTACCCAGAAGAATCATTGGGGAGGGGATGAAATGATCCTCTTTTTAACTTGAGTACTAATAATAAAATATGACCGGGTGGATATTGAGAGGTGAGTGGCCAACGGTCAGTTGCATTATTTGACTAACAGTTAAAGTCACCCAGCACAAAGGTTGTATCTAGGAGATTTAATTGGAATACTCTTGAGAGAAAATCAATGCAATAAGATGAGATATTGAGGGCATATATGTTAAGGAGCGTGAACTCCTCATAATTCCATAATAGTGTTATTGCTTGTTCACTTTCATTTAAAAATTTGTAAGTTTTAACTATTTTAAGCCCTTTGGTAGGGCGAATAATGAACCCATAGTACTGAGACCAAATGGAGTTCATAGGAAAAAGAGCTTTTGATCACTCCTCTTCCACTCCTGCCAAACAATGTGTTTATTGGATTCCTAAGATGTCAGCAGGATAATTGCATAAGGATTTCAGCTTTCTGGCCCAGTATGCAGAAGCCCTGAATCCTACATTGTTGAGCGTCCCTATCTTGATTTGAGTGCCTGGGCCGCTCTATGAGCGGTGAGCTGGGTCATTAGACCCAGCTGCGCCCATAGGATCATATTGGCTTTTGATTAGATTACAATTACCTAAATTTGATCCACAATGTGAGTGTGAATTCAGGAATTTGTAATGGAGAGGAGATTCAAGCCAATTTCAGTTTAATCTTTTTAAAATAATCTGATTTGTTGGAATGTTTAACAAAATAATACCCATTGTCATTTTCGTCATTTTTGTAATTATTGTGTATTGTGGCAGATGGGTCCAGATTGAATGTTGATGAGTATTGCTCATGGCGATCCGTTTCCTGGGCAAACACTGGAAGTGCTGGGTGCTGAGAGGAGGGCAAGATGCCAGTGTCATAATGACTCAAGAGTGTATTGGGGGGCTGATTCTTGTGCTGCATTCTTGGCAGCTCTTTTCAGCGTTTTTTGTTATGCTTTCTACTGTTTAGTGGACATAGTGGCCACAAAAAATATTCACTTTATTCACCCCACACAAAAGGGTGATCAGCATCAGTTAGTGAAAAATTAGAACGTTAATCATCCATTATATTTTCTCCTCAGGATCTTCCTAATCCTTCCTTGAAAAAGGCAAGCATGTGCCTTGTGACCCAGGTTTTTACACTCAGTGTAAATAAGTACTTCCTTTTTTAAGCAGGACAGAAAATGGTTCAAAGTTGGTAGCATCAGGAAGTCTAAAAAAAGAAAAACCAGAAGATTTTAGACAAGTCATCCCAGATCAGTTTGTGGTGTTCAATAACAGAGATAGCTTTGCCACTGCTGAGCTTTAGCATTAAATAGAAGCTTTGTAACTTCAACTGCTTGATAACTCCATAAGTTTTCAAGACCTTTTTCAGATTATGCTCAATAAAATCATAAGGTAGGGTACTGGGAATGTTGTCAAAACTATAAAATGTCGTGTAATTTTTATAGTGAGTGTATTACACACATATAATGCGTGACAAACCATAAATCTTATCTTCAACTTTTACCTTTGCAGCTTCGTCAAATGCCTCTTTATTATAAAACCTAAATCAAACCAAACGCCATCAAAGCATCCTTTGAGGAAAATAGCAGCAAAAATAACTTCTCCTGGTGCTCTCATACCTTCTCAATAAAGACGAGGTCAATTACCCTGCAGCAAATGAAGATGGCATGGATCAACAGTGAGATTAGCATGGAGTGGGAAATCTGGTGGTATAACATATACTTTTGGTAAGTAGGAGGAACAAGTCCATAGGGGGTGGACCTCTGGAGTTAATTAAAAAGTGCCCTGTAAGCTCTGAAGATTCCTGAATGTACTTGTTACCAAGGGATTGGCATGGCCATTAGATGAGCCCCTTTAGCTACAGCGGCGTACTGCCAGTTATTTTTATAAACATAATTAATCTGTCCCTATGGTACGTTTATTGTCTTAGGTGAAGTCAAATCAAAACGGGTATTAGTAATTGAGTGTTGCTAATTAGAGAAAGATTAGACCCAGCATATATTTAAACCAGTTTAATAGTTATTAGTATTGAGAAAGTATTATTCTAACTTCTCTGATAGTTTAAGGTATATATAAAGTAGATATCAAAGTAAATGAAAATTCTTGAAAATGGTTTGTCAATCACACTCCTTCCAAGTATATAATCTTGATTTAGTTATATTTTTTGTTTCATTTATTTGATTTAAGTTGACCAGGGGACAGACATTATTATAAGAAAGTAAAATAAAAAGATAAAATGGGGTGAAACGCCCAAGCGAATAAAATGGCACCAAGTCCAAACAAAATAAAAACTAACCAGGCTGGCAACGACAAACCACTATCTGAACATGGCGGATGGAAAGGGGATCAAGGGACGCTTCCTCAGCCTCATCATCATGGAGCAAGGTGCAGGACAAGGCTGAAAGCAAGGGTGTGGTGAATCTGCAAATGGGGTTCTAAATCTCCCAAGGGAGGACCAAGGTATAAACAGTGCCTTAAAAAAGGTGCCAAAATAGTTGGAAAGGTCATGCTCTGCTTAGATATGGGCATTGGGAGCTTTATAAAGGTAGAAAATTTTGATGCAGGTGATCTTGGCTTTAGGGTTCTTTGCCAATACCACAACATTCAGGATCTAATCATGGGTAGTTTTGTGGAACTGGAGGTGGGCACACTTGTGCCAATTTTAACATTTTGGTGCTCAGTATAAAATCCCACACTTGTTTACTCAAGCATCTTTCACTATTATGAAACTAGACATGAATAACATAGCCTTGGCCTTGGTGCTTAATTATCCAC
>JAKSZP010008998.1:0-10411 GCA_022478985.1 Massospora cicadina
CCCAAATCATACTTCTATACAAAAAGGGCCTCAGTTGCCAACTTTGGAACTGGCACCCAATTACACTATCAAACACCAATTATAAACTGCTCATGCGCATACTATCTAATTGACTGATGGCAATGTCACTGCACATACTTCATAGTGCCTAGAACAGCTTTGTCAAAGGCCATAATATATGGGACAGCATTGGTTCAGTCCAGAGCATACTCCATGATGTGAGGGGCATTGAACAGGGGTACCTTATGTTCCTTGACATGGAAAAGGCATATGACTGAGTAGTGTGGTCATTCCTTCATGAGGCACTAAAGGCAGTCAGTATCCCTGACACTTTTTGAGCATGGATAATGATGCTGTACTCAGGCCTGGTAATGAAGGTGCTTGTCATAGATGGCATAACCAATGAAATCCCTGTCAGGCAAGGTCTCTGACAAGGTGACTCTATGTCACCAATACTCTTTAATTTTTTCAGCCAACATACTACTGGCAGCAGCAGATGCAAAGCTTCAGAGTTTAGTCCACCCTAACCAAATGCCACTGAAGATGCTAGCATTCACTGATGATATGGTAGTAGGCATAAGCTCACTGACTGACCTCCAGGACACCAAGGAACTATCAAACCTCTATCAACTAGCATCAAATGCAAAAATCAACTTGGCAAAAACCTTAGTGATGAGGGTTGGCAACCCAAGCTTCAGCCTGCTGACTGACACAACGCCAATCACAAACTTCCAGACATATAAATACCTTGAGATACTCTTCAATAATAAGGGACCAGCGGTACTGGAGACCAAACAGGAAGTATTGTCAAGCTTATTAATTAGAATGGCATGCTGGAAGAGCGCCAGACTATGCTTTGAGGAGAAAGTGCAGGCAATAAATGTCTTAATCTTCTCAAAGTTGTGGTATGTTGCTCATATGCTGCCAATGAGCCCAAACTTAGAGAAGAAAATCAGAACAATGCTCCAAACCTTTCTGTGGTTCAAGGCAAAGGCAGCGCCAATACTGCTGGAAGCTCTGTCAAAACCAAAGAATGAAGGAGGTATGGGCCTCCTGAACTTCAAATCTCACACCTAGCATACATGGGGGAAGTCATTCCTGAAGCTAACACAGACGCACATGCGCTGCTTGACCCTAGCGTGGGGTGTGAACTGGGCAAGAGCCCAAGGTTTCCAAGAGCTGGTCTCTCCATGCTCAATATGAAAATGGATGGCACACCACCTGCGGATAACCTCCCAAAAAGATACTCCATACTACTAGCAACTATGCAATTGGGCCATGTGCCAGGGCAGATGGTCATTTATGTGATAGGACTGAGACACCAACCAAATTTAAAGGGATATTGAAGCATATAATTCTGAAATGATTTTCCAACAATCTGGGAGGAGCATAACAAATTGCTGACAAATATGCAACCAAGTCAATCAAAATAAGGTACAAATTGATGCTAATAGAATATGTGGATCTACTCCCAAAATTGGGGCACAATCTGCCCACCTATCCACAAATCCTAAATGACTGGACTACTGAAGGCCACAAAACCAACTACCTGATAAAGGAGTTGATTTCAGGCCTAAACTCCCATTTGGTAACAGCAAAACAGCATTTGGTAAACTGGCAGATCCTAAATTAGGTATTCAAATTGGGCAAGCACAGTGGGCCAGACTACTAGCACAAAGAATACCCCATATGCACTGAACTGGAAGCAGACATAGCCCACTGGTACTATGAATGCGCTGTGTTTAAAAAATACTGGACCACAATGTGTTACATCCTATCAGGTGAACAATTGCCACTGGGAATACATTCATCACAGGATATTTTCTTCATAAAAACCCTGAGAATGGCTCCAATCCAACTATGAGCCTTCATTTACCATTATTGTGTATGGGTAATTCACTGTGCGCTCAATGCCAAGGTTTTGAGCAACGAGCACCCCCACCACAAAGGTTTGGTATTGAAGACCATTCAGATTATTTCCAATCAGCTCCATCAGATCTCAAATTTTGCACTTAATCCTCAGGTGTTATAAAGCTGCACGTTTGGCTTTCCCTGCTGGATTGCTCATTGTAAGCAATGAGGCAACTAATTAACTGAGAATTGAATGGTCTGTAAGCCTGCGATGCTAGAACTGTGGCTAGTGATGGCAATTGCCAATCAGCAATGGTTGGAGGTGCTAAAACTCTAGCGGCCTGAACCCCCAGTCCTTTTTACCCTTGGCCAAATTGCCTGTATTCCGCCCTCCCCTCTTACTTTCCCTTAAAAATTTATTTTTAAATAAAGTATGGCGTTCTAAAAGAATCTAGCATAATTGGCTCAGCTTTTGGCTCTAAACTTCAACTCTATAAAAGTTCAGTTGTTCAAATCCTGGCGTAATCACTTTTTATACACTTTTCTTAAACTCACTGTCAATTCTGTCAGTCTGTAATCAAATCTTACAAGCTCTATTTCAGACACTTGTCTGCTTAAAAAAATTTCACTGACTGACTGACTTACTGACTGACATATGAAACTTTCAAAGCTGATAGGTTCAATCTATTTGGGTGAGTGGGTGAGAATTGGCAAATCTTATCGAATCTAAAATTATCAAGCCTGATGGGTTCAATCTATTTGGGCGAGTGAGTGAGAATTGACAAAAATCATTGAATAGTTCACCAAATTGCTCATCTGAAGCTAATCGAGTCTAATAAGTTTAATCTATTTGGGTGAGTGAGTGAGAATTGGCAAATAAGATCAAATCTGAAATTATCGAGCCTGATGGGTTTAATCTATTTGGGCGAATGGGTGAGAATTGACAAATATTATTGAATAATTCACCAAATTGCTCACCCGAAACTCAAAAATCAGCATTAGAGTTTTAGTAGATTAATTAAAGTTAGGATAATCAGCTCATCAGCCACGAGGGCAACAGTGAAGCTGTTAGTCTGATTGGCTTGAGAGTAGCACTGGCACAGCTTATATGCTGTCAGTGTGAGCTTATCATCCAATAAACTTTAAATACCATAGCAAAGCACAGGTATCTGGATGTTAGGTTTATATAATTTCAAAAACCTGCCTAATCTGGTTCCCCTATCTAATAAAATACTTTTAGCAAGTTAAGTAGAAGTTAAGGGGGGATACCCAAGTGGTAGAGTAGCGACCTCTACCGCTGCCTCCCCGAGTTCGATTCCGGTACAGGAACTTTGGGTAGGGGACAATTATGACTGTGTTGGCATTGCGCACCAATGCCCCGAACCGAGATAGCGAATAGCAAAGGCGGTCCATGGAGTTCCTGGCCTATCATACGCCACGCGTGGAGGTTTTCCGGATTTTATCCTCCTTTCCCATACATTCGATTTCCCTTAATCGGTGCGGTATCGTCCCCAGGTTGGCCCACCTCGAATAAAAAAAAGTTAGGTAGAAGTTGATTTAGTAGGTTGGAAGATACAGCACATACAAAATGATTTTAAATATATAGAGAGATGATTTGGGTAGCAGGTTGGTGTTATTTGATTGATTCAATAGGTTTTTTTTGTTTGGCCGAGTGGTTGATGGCTTTTGGTCGAATCAACTGGACACAGTTTAGCTTTGAGGGTGATTAGTTATTAGTTGATTTGATAAGTTCAGTTAGGTTTAGCTGAGTGGTTGGTGGTTTTTGGTTGATTTGATTGAGCAATTAGATTTGGCTGTTTGGTTTTGTTTATCTGTAATATAAAATGTAAATTAATAAATTTGAATATCTGAACTTCTATAGACGCTGTAGAGAAGCACGGGTAAATCAGCTAGTTGTCAATAAAAAATTCTTAAATTTGGCACACTTATGTATCTTCAATGACAATACAATAATCCATCAAAAATTTTAATTTTCATGTTCAAAAAAAGTTTTATATGTATCAAGTAAAAATCCTATATATTTTCGATGGTAGTCAGTATATAGTTACGGCTGAGCAGTTAGTTTGTTATAAATCTGGTTTTAGTTATTAGTAAGTGGTTGGTGGTTTCGGTTGTTTCGATTTTGGTAAGTTTAGTTTTGCAAGGCAGTTGGTGATTGGTTGATTTGGTATGTTCAAGGGTTTTAGCTGAGCGGTTTAGTGGTTTATTGAAATGGATCATCTGATAAACTTTAAACACCATAGCAAAGCACGGGAATCTTGATGTTAGTTTTATATAATCTAAAAAAATCTGTCTAATTTGGTTCCCCTAATTAATTAATATTTTTGGCAAGTTAAGTAGAAGTTGATTTAGTAGTTTGGAAGACATGTCACGTACACAATGATTTTAAATATAGAGATGTTTTGGGTAGCAGTTTAGTGGTATCTGATTGATTTGATAGATTTATTTTATTTGGCCGAGTGGTTGATGGTTTTTGGTCGAATCGACAGGATGCAGTTTAGCTTTAGGATGATTAGTTATTGATTGATTTGATAAGTTCAGTTAGGTTCAGCTGAGTGGTTGGTCTTTTTGGTTGCTTCGATTGAGCAATTAGATTTAGCCGAGTAGTTATTGCTTAACTATATATAAAATCTAAATTAATCAATTCGAATCACCTGAAATTCTATAGACACCGTAGCGAAGCACGGGTAACTCCGCTAGTCTATAATAAAATTACTGATCGCCATCTACAATAATTCATTTTAAATCTATTAAATCTAGTCGATTTTATTGGTCAACCTATACAAAAACAATCCACACCCATAATAATTTAAGCTCGTCAGGTATGATCTCATACTTTGAACTTACCCCCAGCCATAGGACATATATCATGTCAAAAAAAATATAAAGGTCGAATTGAGAACCTCCTTTTTCAAAGTCGGTTAAAATGGACCGGAAGCGATGGATTTAATTGTGAGGCATGTTCATCAGCGGATAAACTTAATTCCGACGGTTGCAGAATGATAGCTTCGCATAGTCATTTTTTAAATCTGACGTCAATTTGGTAGATAGACTTCGTTAGGTTTAATTACTTTAAACCTATCAACTTTACCCTTTCAATGATTTGACCCATATATGCGTCCGAAAATAGGGGTTTGTGTAAGTCTAAAAACGCATATATGCATCCAAAAAAGAGGGGTATGTAAATTTAAAAACGCATATATGCGTCCAAAAAAGAGGGTTGTGTAAACCTAAAAACGCATATAGGCGTCCAAAAAATGAGATTTACATAAATCTATTTCAAAATTTATCGAATATTCGTGTTACGGACAAGGACCAAAATAATTACAAAAAGTCTAACCGTCGGCTAAGAAAATTTTGCCAAAGTTAAGGGCCAAAAAATGGGATCTTTTTGAAAATCAATAAAAGGGATAAACACAAACTGCATAGTAAACCCATTGAATTTGTCGAAGCAGCTAAAATCCCACCAACCACTTAAACGAAACTAATTAACCCATCAAATCAACCAATTACCAACTGTATACAGAAACCAGTGAGCCTATTGAATTAACTAGATAGCTACCAATTGCTTACCAAATCAATGAGGCTAAATTTTTGATTAAATTTATGTCTGCTTATTAAAAGTTATTGAGCCTATCAAATTGGTCAAATGACAACAAACCGCTCACCCAAAGATATAAGGCTTACTAATATACTTTAGATAGCATCGCTACATTCTATATGTAACGTTTATCTACCCTTTTATAACTAAGAAAATCAAAACAGCCTAAGTGGCCCCCAATATTCATATTTATTTGTGTCAAGGTTAGCTATTTTTGGCATATTTGTTTAAGATAATCTATATAATATATATATGATATTTTTTATTTCTATATAGAAATAATGAGGCTCAAAAAATTATATAGCTAGTGATTTTTTCAAAATAAAGTTGGAAAAAAGGACCACCTTTGAAAAAGCACTAAAAAAATTTGGGGGAAAACTACCTTCAAAAGATTTTTGGGAAAAGAACTTCCTACAAAATTTTTTGGGGGGAAAAGAACCTCCTTCAAAAAAGGCACTAAAAATATGGAATAATTGAGAAATTATGCCTCCTCAACAAAGCTCTTTTTGAAGTTTTGTGCCACCTTCCAACGTGACCTATAAAATTTTGCTCCCATATACAAATTAGAGCTTATATTGGATTGGGTCCAGGTGTAAACTATAGGCAGCTTAGAATATATGATGCGGAGTATATATTATAAATGCCTATTATAAGTCAGCTTAAAATATGGCGCCGACTCCAAAAAGGGTTTTATTGAGGATTCATAATTTCACAATTGTTCCATACTTTTTAGTGCCTTTTTTGAAGGGGATTCTTTTTTCCAAAAAAAATATTACAGATTTGGATGGAATTGAGCCTTTTTGGAATTTGAAAGGCTTCACTTTACCACTTTACGCGTTTATTTAATGCACGGTCTGAGCGCGGCCACTGTTTAACCAACCAGAACCATTCAACTAATTTAACGCTGTGCCTAAGCATAGCCACCGGGCGATTCGATCGGTGGGATTATATATACATACACACAGACTTTTCGATTTATATATGGTTTGCAGATGAATTGGCTACGTTGACAGTAATAGTTGTCAATCGCCAACTCTCAAGCCAACATCCCAAGCTACCCATCCATCAAATTATACAATCTCCAAAACCAAACTTGAACTTAAAGATACTCACCAACGGCCTGCTAGATAATTAAAAACCACCTCACGCAATATAACTAACCCTTCCCCCACCCGTACTTCCCATCAAAGGTTAATTGTGGCCACGATGGTGCGATGGAACCGTTTAGGCCAAGGTTAAGCCCCTAAACTGGGGGATGCTTTAAGTTAGGGGAGCTTCAGGTACCTAGTTTGCTGTGGCACCGCCGTGTAGATATCAAGCTATGTAAAATGGATTTTAAATTAAACCCATAAAATAGATAGCCGCCACCTCCACCATCCAGCAAACGGTCTGAAATGAAGGGGTAACCCATAACATGTGGAGATCAAGCGGTAAGTTTTATTTGTTTCCCGGTTAACCGACGCTGGCATCATCCTATAGCCTACAACAACTCGATTTGGGATCTCAAACCTTGGCTACCGCTAGATGATGGAGCGAGCGATTAGGAAGATAAACTGCAAGCCTTGGTTGATATAAAGTTAGACGGCGTACGCCCAGATCGATGGTAAAACTGAGCTACCCGATAAAGGGGCTCCAATCAAACTCGAGCGGGCTATCGGTATCCAGCAGCTCTTCGGATGGGCGAGAAAGCCGTAGCGAGCCGGTTTTGGCTAGCCAGCCGCTTGATGAAAGATGTAGGCCTCTGGTGGTGACATCTGGGGGTTGGGGCCGCCCGATGCGTCAGCGCTGTGGCGGGGGCTTTTATACACAGCAGGCTTACCTCCACGATCCTGTGCGTCGGTAGAGATAAAACTTAAAGGTATAAATAACCAAAAAGGCAATCGGGCTTTACCACGGAGAAAGCCTAGAGTCACCCGCGGTGATGAAGTTTAAAGGCTCAGCACCTGAAAAATATCCGGCTTCAATACAGCAAAAGGAATAGAAACTTACGCCCGTCTCCCAATTCAATCTCAGAAGAAGTTGGATATGGAAGGCGTGAAGGTTTCACATTGCCAAGCTTAAAAGGGGGTGCAACATCTGCGCTCAGAGGCGTAGCTAAATTCCCATTAGTAGAAAAAGGATCAGTACCCGTGGGTAAGGGATGAGGCAAGTTATCAAAAGAAGCCTTGCCAGGAGCTCAAAAGTATAAGGAAGGGAAGAAACCCGCACCCCTTACTAGGTGGTTTATTCAATCTATCTGACGCTGTAAAAAAGCGCGACTTGGATCCGGGGGAGGGGAAGGAAGTAGGTTCACGCTCAATCCCACGTACTATAGGAGCCGCGGTTAGTCTGGTGGCAAGCTCGGGCTGCGGGGGAGCTTCCCGCAAAAACCCCTTTTCTGAAAAATGGAGCTTTTCAACCCACGAGCCAGGCCTTTCGAAAGGGTTCGCGCGCCCCAAAACGGGGAGCTTAAAAGTTATCGCATAGTTGGATGGAACTTACGGAGATGCGGTGGTCCGAGAGCCTCTTGGAAAAATACTAAGCGTACAAGTCATGTGAGAACCGTGCAAGTTGTCAAAGAGCAAAATCTATCGGTCCAGGAACGCCTTGTAATCCAAAACCGAACCGTCACCTGTGCCTACTTTGGGTAGCTTCTTCTCTTTCATCCGTGAGCCTTTAAAGGGTTGCAAATTGCGGCCAGCCATCTCCGCTTGGGAACGTTTCGGATGGCGAGGCCGTCTGTAAAGCGATCTTTCCTCAACCAACCGGCCTTCTAAATCGAAGGCTTGGAAACTAAATGAAGGCTTAGAGCGCGCGATAACCTCCTTGCAGTACGTTGCATAGTTTTGTGGTAATTCAACCGGTTCGCCCTTCGGCTTTGGGCCTTGGCCGAGCCTTTTGGCTGCCGTACCGATGATGCCAGGTTTGGGGAGGGCGTCTTTCTGCAGCTGGTCGACTCCTAATTGAGCGGCGCAAGTTAAACCAAGGTTCCACCTTCGAAATATCAAAATGCCTCCAACCTTGTGACTTTTGAGAGATGGACCTAAACGAAAATGTCAACAACACAAAAGATTCAATAGCCAAAAATTGAGTACAGGAATTCGGCCGATTCGGAGCTACGGGCGAAAGGTAGAGCGAACATGTTGTACAGAGCTCGCGCGTCGTTATAAACCAAAGCTTCCATCTGAACCGGCACCGTTGGCTCAATATTGGGCTTTGGGGTTGGCGTTAAAACAGGGGAGAGGGAAGCTTCTGGCGGAGTTGGTGGGGCGCTTGTGGGGACCAGCTGGATTAGGTTGGTCTGGTCTTCGAGGTATCTTAAAATATGCTCATACTTTTCGGGCGTCAGGTATTCAAAGCTACCCTGCAGGTGATCTGGTTGCGACATTTTAAAATAAAAAGGTGCGATACCCCCAGCTGGCTTTTTAAGGTTTTATGGTCACGTTGGCAGCTACAAAATACGATCGGCACCCTTATCACCCTCCAGCCAGTTATTACGATTAATCGAATCGATGGGGCGTCAAAGTTTCTTGGAATAAAAAGAATCAATAGGGCGTCAAAGTTTCTTGGAATAAAAACCAAAGGGTTGTCGTTCACAAAATTTATGGCTAATGCCGACCCTCCAAAAGCCAATCACTTTGTTAGAACCAGACTTAAGCCTCACCTTGGACAAATCCCTTGGGATTTTCCACCCATCTGCCTTTCATCAAATCCAACGAGGATCTACTGTTTGGGAACCAAATCCATCGATTTATTTTAAGGTTACTATCATACCGAACTAAAATTTATTCAAGGTGGGTCAACCTTGGGATAAATAGACCACTCCGATTTGGGATAAAGTATAGGATTGGACAAGCCTCAATTACTGGAGGTAAAACAATTCTAATTTGATATAAGCCAGGATTACATGATTAACTTCATTAATTCATTTGGCTGGACAAAGGCATGGTGCACCACTCCACATGCGTTGATATCCTAAATCCACAGAAATATTTAATTTCTGCCACGAGCGGACTGAATTTGAATCATGAAGGTGGTAGTAAAATACCATTCCCACTAGGCTAACACCACTATATATATGAACTAAAAGATAAGTATGGTTTATTATCCATAATCTAATTTTGCTTATATTTCCTTTTATTTATGGTAGCTTGACATTAAAATACAACTATTTAAACAGCAGCAAACTTAATTAAATATATATTACAATAAAAAGATTACAGTGGCAATCTCTTCGAGATTCCAAAAGCAGATCATCGCCCATCATTCAAGGGCCCAAAGTGATACAAACTTAATAGGCCCAATTTCCAAGTTTCTACAATGTGGCACTTGAAGGTGTATCACAAATTATGGCTTGCTCAGCCCTCAATGAAGCTAATGGTTCAATTTTTTCAAGTCGGATATGAACTTAATCGGTTCTCAGATTCCATCGATTTATTAACCGACTTTGAAAAAGGAGGTTATCAATTCGATCTGTACGTATGTTTTTTTCTGTTTGTTCGAGCATAACTCTGAAAATACTGGACCGATTTGGATGATCATCTTCAAAAATAGAGGATGCTCCAACTTAAGTCCCATTTTACTTTTGTAAGTATTGGTCAAGTATCTGCCCATTAATTTAGTAAATGAAAAATGGGCTCAGAAGCGATAGATACTTGTAGGACTAATACACCTCCAGATAAACTTAATTTCGGCATAGGTGAAGCGATAGCTTCAAAGCACTTTTTATAAATACCTCCTCTAGCATAATTGGCTTTTTTTTCTCTCGCATACATCACTTTTTAAATCAAAAAGTGAACTGAACAAGAATTGAGAGAGCAACCAACTGCCAGTACGTACTGCAATATAGAGCAGTGAACCACGGCTAACTACCCAAGCATAGGAAAGTCAATCTGCCCATCTGTGCACAGCACATAGAAACAGATGACTTGCCTGTGACGCTATTAAATAACAATAATA